>CM055116.1:1226772661-1226980161 GCA_029206835.1 Rana muscosa | reverse complement strand
GCAGCGGGAGCCAATGGCTGCGCTGCTATCAGTCTATCCAATCAAAGCTGGGACTCCAAGGAGAGAAGGACGGCGGGGACACGCCCAAGGAAATTCGGGGCTCAGGTAAGTAAAACGGGGGGGGGGGGGCACTGCAAGGTGTTTTTTTACCTTAATGCATAGTGACATTTACACAGTAATCGGTGCATTTTTATAGCTCTGATCGCTGTAATAATGTCAATGGTCCCAAAAAAGTGTCAAAAGTGTCCGATGTGTCCGCCGCAATGTCGTAGTCCTGCTAAAAATCTCTGATCACCGCCATTACTAGTAAAAAATAATAATCATAATAAAAATGCCATAACTCTATCCCCTATTTTGTAGAAGCTATAACTTTTGCGCACACCAATCAATATACGCTTATTGCGATTTTTTTACCAAAAATATGTAGAATACATATTGGCCTAAACTGATGAAGAATTTTATTTTTTGGGGGGGATATTTATTTAGCAAAAAGTATAATTTTTTTTTCAAAATTGACGCTCTATTTTTGTTTATAGCGCAAAAAATAAAAACTGCAGAGGTCTTAAAATACCACCAAAAAAAAGGACGTCAATTTTGTTTGGGTACAACATCGCACGACCGCGCAACTGTCAGTTAAAGCGACGCAGTGCCGTATCGCAAAAAATGGCCCGGGTAAATCTTCCGGTCCTTAAGTGGTTAATTGTTAATGGCACCCCCATGCATCCGCATGCGTTTCGGTGCGACGCGTTTTTGGAAGAGAGTCGGGGACTTCTTTTCCATGTTTCTCTTGCGAAGGGCAGCACATTGAAATGATTGCGCTGGCCTACACGCGACGCACGGGAACGCTCTGAAAACGGAAATGTACATGCGGTCGGTCGCAGCTGTCGGCGTGAACCGGGCCTAAGAGGTAGGTTGTGTTGAACCAGCTGAGCCCTCCCCATCGTTGTCCTACTGGTCCACTAAGCACCTGATTGGTCGATCGTTGTAACACAATAAGGTCAACTCTTCCATCTGACATTTCCGTATGCATTGGACACGTCTGACGTCTAACACTTTTTCGATCGTGCTCCTTCTTCAGCGAGGAAATTGACGTTAGCCGCCAGCAGATGGTTTAAGGGCGCAGCTGGGAAGACAGAGGGGAGATACACATCAGGAAATATTAAATGGAGAAAGGAAATATTCAAGCTGTGTCATTAATGACGTTTGGCAGGAGGCGAGAGGAAGTGGGAAGCAGTGAGAGTGGTCGGGGTGTTTATAGGAAAAGGTGCGTCCTGATTGATATTTTTAGATTTTCTGGATGGGAAAAAAAAATATTTTCCAGGAATTTTAATGCTGCGTGTTGACTTTCATTTTTCCTCCATTGAAATTAAAACCCGTGTTTTTATGGTTTCTATTATTTCATTCAATGCTTTTTTTTTTTTTTTTTTTTTTTTAGTTCTGAAGGGCGTTTAATAGTCTTCAATGTGGTTTTCCAAACATTTTCTAGTTGTGGATTTATTGCTGATTAACCACTTGCTTACCGGACACTTACACCCCCTTCCTGCCCAGGCCAAATTTTCAGCTTTCAGCGCTGTCACACTTTAAATGACAATTGCGCGGTCATGCAACACTGTACCAAAATTACATTTGTATCATTTTTTTCACACAAATAGAGCTTTCTTTTGGTGCTATTTATTCACCATTGTTTTTTTATTTTTTTGGCAAACAAACAAAAAAAAAGACAGAAAATTTTGGAAAAACTGTTTTCATAGTTGTTATAAAATTTTGCAAACAGGTAATTTTTCTCCTTCATTGATGTGCACTGATAAGGGCTGCACTGATGGGCACTGATAAGGCGGCACTGATAGGCACTGATAGGTGGCATTGATGGGCACTGGTAAGGCGGCACTGATGAGGCAGCACTGATGAGTGTCATCGATGGGCACTCATAGGTGGCACAGAGGTGGCACTGATGGGTACTGATGGGTTGCACTGATAGGCAGCACTGATAGGCAGCACTGATAGGCGACACTGATAGGCGGCACTGATAGGTGGCACTGATGGGCACTGATAGGTGACACTGGTGGGCACTGATAGGTGACACTGCTGGGCACTGGTTAGCAGTACTGATGGGCACTGGTGGGCACTTGTTAGGAGCACTGGTTAGCAGCACTGATAGGTGACACTGATTGGCAGCACTGATGGGCACTGGTTAGCAGTACTGATGGCCACTGGTTAAGAGCACTGGTTAGCAGCACTGTGTGGGACTGGGACCGATGTCCTTTTTACAGAAGCTGGTAATCGGCTTGTTGATTTCTCATCACGCTATTAGCGTGAGGGGGGGAAAAAAAAAGACGATTACCAACATTGCAGACATTGCTGTCATTGGCTGACAGCTGATCACGTGGTAAAGGGCCACGATCGGCCCTTTGCTCCGATCTGTGATCAGCCGAGTTCCTCAGTGATGACACATCTCGCCGCCTGTGCTGTAGCTGTCTTTCGGCTATAGCGTGGGCTTCATGTGGTTAATTAAAGGGTATCTGAACCCAAAAACAAAAATGCAATATATTGCAGCCTACCAGTCCTTAGATGTGGTGGCTGCATTACTTTTCTTTTGCAGGCTTTTCCCCCTTTTATTTTCACCTGGTGATCCTACCATTTTCCTGTCATGGAGTGACAATGCTCACTGTATTGTATTTGTGCATCAGCAGAGTTGTCACCCTAGAACAGGAATACAGAACACCCCTCTCCAATATCCTAACATGAGGGGGTGTTTTGTAGTTCACAGGAAGAGCTAGCCAAAAGGGAAAGTTCTGCACTTCCTCCTCCTCCCCCCATCTTCTTTACATTTGGCACTTTTTTCTTGGGGAGGGGGGGGCGTGTTACCTCATTTTGATAGGTACCCACTCCCCCAGCGATTCGAGAGGCAGTTCAGCCCCCTCCTTCCCCTGCAGCCTTCTGGGACACATCACAGGTGCAGAAAACTGCGGGACCAATCACAGAGCATGGCTTGCGCATGTGCTGTTGGAAGCTGGCTGTAAAGCTGCAGGGCTTCACTGCTGGTTTCCCTTAATGAAGATGCCAGGACCTGCACCTGAAGCTAATTGAAGAATCGGCTTAGGGGAGGACAGCACTGGATCATTGGTCAGGTAAGTGTCCTCATATTAAAAGTCAGCAGCTACAGTATTACATTTTTTTGTGGGGGGGAGACTAGAGTTCCTCTTTAAGTCATATAGTGTGGCAGATGCTGTACATCAGAGGCTCAGCATGTGATATAATGTAGAAATGGCCTTAGCCCCAGCTCCTCCTAGGCCAAGCCCTCTAACGCATTTCATCCTACCTTGGGGCTTAATCGTAGAGCCCTGGGGTGGGGCAAAATGCATCAGTGGGTGTGGCCTAGGAGGAACTGATGAGGCTGTTTCTACATTATATCACATGCTGAGCCAGTGGTGTGCGGCATCCGCCACAGTAAATTGCTGTTAGGACTCACACCCTATGCAGTGGGACTGTGTTGGGCGGCTATTTCAGCGCAGTCCCACCGTATGACAAGACAAAATGCCTTGTCTCCCTATCTGCCCGGTTCACCCCACTGTGTTGCGGTGGTGTGCAGTAAAAAAAAAAAGTACTGCATGCAGTACTTTTGTTTCAGTATAGCGCAGTGTGTCACTGTCCACTTTCTTCCACCACGCATCCGGCAATTTAACTTTATAAGATGTCTGTGTGACATCTCAAAGTTTGCTTTTATTTAAAACAAAATGAAAGGGGGGGGGGGCAGTGTGATTGCACCGAGATTGTGCATCATTACTGCATTGATCTTGGCTCTGCACATCAGCCTCTGCTGGTGAATATAAGAATGACAAAAATGGTACAAAAATTCTCAAACGACAGAGGACAACTTCTCACGTACGTAGCTAAGGTCTATAAAAATAAAATAATTTTTTACATTCTGCTTTAAAATAGACCCAATAAATAAAATAAAAAAATCTAGTTTCTTCATCAATTTAGGCCAATATGTATTCTGCTACATGTTTTTGGTAAAAAAAATCCCAATAAGCGTATATTGATTGGTTTACGCGAACGTTATAGCGTCTACAAACTATAATATATATTAATTAAATTTGTATTTATTTATTTTATCCTAGTAATGGCGGCAATCAGTTACTTATAGCGGGACTGCGATATTGCGGTGGACAGTCTGACACTAACTGACACTTTTTGACACTTTGCAGGAACCAGTGACACTAATACAGCAATCAGTGCTAAAAATATGCACTGTCACTGTACTAATGACACTGGCTGGGAAGGAGTTAAACATCTAAAGTGATCAAAGGGTTAACTGTGCGCCAAGCCAGTGTTTGTGTACTGTGTGCTGCTTTCACTAGGGGAAGAAATCATACCTCCCAACTTTTTGAGATGGGAATGAGGGGCACCTACTAGGAAAAGCATGTAGACATTGGACATGCCCCCTGCCACGCCCTCTTAAAGGAGAATTAACCCAAAAATAAATTTGTTAAACCCACAAGGGCTTTTTCTTTTACCTTTATGCATAAACTGTTGGCGCTATATAAATCGTGTATAATAATAATAATATTGACTTTTGAAACTTATGCCTTGTACACATGATCGGAATTTCCGATCGTGTGTGGGCCCCATCGGCCTTTTTTCCATCGGTGTAAAAAAAATTGAACATGTTTTAAATTTTTTCCGATTGAAAAAAAAAACGATAGGAAATTACGATCATCTGTGTGGAACTCCAACGGAGAAAAATCCATGCATGCTCAGACTAAAATAGGAGATGGGAGCGCTCGTTCTGGTAAAACTAGGGTTCGTAATGGAGATAGCACATTCGTCACGCTGTAACCGACTGACAAGCACGGAGACTGAAAAGCACAAATCGGCCCTCACCAAACTTTTACCAACACCCGGTAACACAAAATCAGCAAAAGCAGCCCAAAGGGTGGCGCCGTTGGATTTGAACTTCCCCTTTATAGTGCCGTCGTACGTGTTGTACGTCACCGCATTTTGGACGGTCGGAATTTTGTCTGATGGTGTGTATGCAAGATAGCTTTGAACAGAATTCCGACGAAAAATTCCATCGGATTTTAGCCCATCGGAATTCTGATTGTGTGTACAGGGCATTAGAAATGCAGCAATTTCGATTTTGGATAAAAGATTTAGCACTGGGAAACACCTTTTGAAAGATAAAAAGTGCATTTTATATACACAACTATATAAATCAGACCAAAATGAGGAACAAATGAGAAGGACAGAGGCTTGAAATCAGGGACAGTTGGGGGCTATGGAAGAAATGGATTCTAGTCCGTGCTTTGCAGGAACACAGAATACATCCCTTCCCCCCTTGTCAGAACGGAGATCTGCCTTGTTTACATAGGCAGATCCCAGTTCTGTGTAGTTTACCCGACAATCGGCGGGTGCCAGCGGACTCTGAGTGCCTGGTACCCTAAGATCGGCTTCTGCTGTGAATTATCACAGCAGAAGCGGCCTGTTTGCAAGATCACATATATATGTGTACAGGGCTTTTTTTCAGGGGGAACGCGGGGGAAAGCAGTTCCGGCACCTCTAGCAATGAATGTGTGTAATAGCAAGGAGTGCTGGGGTGTGCTGGAGGGTCTATTGATGTTGGCTGCTGGGGAATCTATTTTTGTATGGAGGTCTATTGTTGCTGGGTAGCTTTATTGTTGGTGATGAGGGGTGTTATGTTGCTGGGGGGGTCAATTGTTGCTGGGAGGGATCTACTGTTGAGGGAGAGGTCTATTGTTGCTGGCTCCTGGAGGGTCTATTGATTCCCGCTGCTGGGGGTCTATTGTTGCTGGGGTAGTATTTTGATGCAGGGGGTCCATTGTTCCTGGGGGGAAGTCTATTGTTGTGTGGGTGATCTATTGTTGCTGGATTGAGGTCTATAGTTGCTGGGGGATCTGCTGATGCTGGGGTGGGGTCTATTGTTGCTTACTGCACTCTATTTTACTGTCTTTCTTGTTATTAATAAATTCAGTGCAAATCACTTAGTAGCACAAGATGATACTTGGTTCTGTATTCTCTAAAAGGGTTGGTACTGGGAGGTGGGTAGGAGGTGGAACCAAGGGACAATGCTCAGAGGTGGGTAGGAGGTGGAACCAAGGGACAATGCTCAGAGGTGGGTAGGAGGTGGAACCAAGGGACAATGCTCAGAGGTGGGTAGGAGGTGGAACCAAGGGACAATGCTCAGAGGTGGGTAGGAGGTGGAACCAAGGGACAATGCTCAGAGGTGGGTAGGAGGTGGAACCAAGGGACAATGCTCAGAGGTGGGTAGGAGGTGGAACCAAGGGACAATGCTCAGAGGTGGGTAGGAGGTGGAACCAAGGGACAATGCTCAGAGGTGGGTAGGAGGTGGAACCAAGGGACAATGCTCAGAGGTGGGTAGGAGGTGGAACCAAGGGACAATGCTCAGAGGTGGGTAGGAGGTGGAACCAAGGGACAATGCTCAGAGGTGGGTAGGAGGTGGAACCAAGGGACAATGCTCAGAGGTGGGTAGGAGGTGGAACCAAGGGACAATGCTCAGAGGTGGGTAGGAGGTGGAACCAAGGGACAATGCTCAGAGGTGGGTAGGAGGTGGAACCAAGGGACAATGCTCAGAGGTGGGTAGGAGGTGGAACCAAGGGACAATGCTCAGAGGTGGGTAGGAGGTGGAACCAAGGGACAATGCTCAGAGGTGGGTAGGAGGTGGAACCAAGGGACAATGCTCAGAGGTGGGTAGGAGGTGGAACCAAGGGACAATGCTCAGAGGTGGGTAGGAGGTGGAACCAAGGGACAATGCTCAGAGGTGGGTAGGAGGTGGAACCAAGGGACAATGCTCAGAGGTGGGTAGGAGGTGGAACCAAGGGACAATGCTCAGAGGTGGGTAGGAGGTGGAACCAAGGGACAATGCTCAGAGGTGGGTAGAAGGTGGAACCAAGGGACAATGCTCAGAGGTGGGTAGGAGGTGGAACCAAGGGACAATGCTCAGAGGTGGGTAGGGAGCAGAAACGAAGGGCAACTCAGAAGGGGGGAGTTCCTGCACCTATTCTCTGAGAAAAAAAGCCCTGTATGTGTATATATGTAATCCTGCGCAGAGCTGCTGCCCTGTAGCAGTAAAAGTGCTATAGGGCGGGCAGCACCGAGTTAAATGAAAATCGGACGTTATAGTAACTAACAAGAAAAATCTTGGAAATTTTTGTCTGAACATTCCATATTGGCTCTCAAAAGTAGTGTACTAACGAAAAGAGAATTGAACAATCGTTCCGAATATGGATATTTTCGTCTGATTTTCTAATAGTATGTACAAAGCTTTAAGGGGCAGGGGGGGGGGGGGGGGTACACACTATGATAAAATTGAAAGAAAATGTTTGTACGTACGATCGTTCAATTTTCGTACAGCGTGTACACAACTTTTGACATCCCATTCAGACTTTGCAAACGAAAATTTCCAAAAGGGACAAACTTCTAAATGTTTCTCGTACGTGAATAGAACTAACAATTTTCGCTTAATGTGTACCGTTTTTCGTATGATAAAAATCAGATATGAAAGACTGCTCATGAACAGAAATAAACAACAACAAAAAAAAAAGCCTTTGTCGTAGGAGAATTTTCATACATTTTTTCCTTCCTCGGTTCCGAAAAACCGAAATTTTTTTTCTCATTTTCTCATAAACCTTTATGGTATACATACACTTTAACCACTTCAGCCCCTTAATGACCACAGCATTTTTTGCAATTCGGCACTGCGTCGCTTTAACTGACAATTGCGCGGTCGTGCGATGTTGCACCCAAACAAAATTGACGTCTTTTTTTACCCCACAAATAGAGCTTTCTTTTGGTGGTATTTGATCCCCTTCTGCGATTTTAAATTTTTTGCGCTATAAAAAAAGCGACAATTTTGAAAATAAAATTATAATATTTTTAACTTTTTGCTATAATAAATATCCCCCAAAAATATATAAAAAACCAAATTTCTTCCTCAGTTTAGGCCGATATGTATTCTTCTACATATTTTTGGTAAAAAAAAAAAAATCGCAATAAGCGTATATTGATTGGTTTGCGCAAAAGTTATAGCGTCTACAAAATAGGCGATAGATTTATGGCATTTTTATTATTTATTTTTTTAATTAATAATAGCGGTGATCTGCGATTTTTATCGGGACTGCGACATTGCGGCGCACAGATCGGGCACTTTTGACACTATTTTGGGACCATTGACATTTATACAGCAATCAGAGCTAAAAATAGCCACTAATTACTGTATAAATGTCACTGGAAGGGGAGTTTAACACACTAGGGGGCGATTAAGGGGTTAAAGGGGTTGTAAACCTTTGTGTCTTTTCACCTTAATGCATCCTATGCATTAAGGTGAAAAAACACCTTGCAGTGTCCGCCCCCCCCCCCCGTTTTATCAGTGCCACCTGTCTGTGCCATCTGTCATCAGTGCAACCTGTCAGTATCATCTGTCATCAGTGCCACCTGTCAGTGCCACCTGTCATCAGTGCCATCTGTCATCAGTACCACCTGTCAGTGCCACGTGCCATCTGTTATCAGCATCACTAGTGCCACGTATCAGTGTCACGTGTCATCAGTGCCACATATCAGTGGCACGTATCAGTGGCACGTGTCATCAGTGCCACATATCAGTGCCATCTCTCAGTGTCACATGTCATCAGTGCCACGTATTAGTGCCATCTCTCAGTGTCACATGTCGTCAGTGCCACGTGTCATCAGTGCCTTCTGTCATCACCAACAATGGCTAAAAGATTATTTTCAGCCGAGGAGGCGTACGATATTCTTCTGGCCGACGGGAGCAACGGGGAGCTCTCCGCTTCGGATTCCTCCGCAAATTCAGATTATGAGTCCGACGTTGACTACGAGCCTATACTAAGCAGTGGATCACTGACAGCCTCAGAGTGGAGGAGGAGGGCCTGCCCGCAAGACGAAGGCGTTCTGCTGAGGAGGCAGTGCCATCCACCAGCACTGCAGTACCTCGGCAAGCAAGGCCACGTACCAGTGGGGTGTCACCTCAGTCCCAAAGAGTTAGGTCCCATGCCAGCCTTCCCTATTCCCTTCAGAACCCCTTGTGGCTTCCTCCTAATTCAGGAGAAGCCAACATTCCACCTTTCACTGACCAGCCAGGAGACCAGGTGGACACAGAAAACTTTTCCCCGATTGACTCTTTCAATTTAATTTTTACTGAGGACATGCTTGCATCAATTGTGGCCCAGTGCAACCTATATGCCCAACAATTCATAACAAGCAATCCAACGTCCTCTTATGCCCGTCCCTACGAGTGGAGAGCCCTTACAGTGGAGGAGTTTAAAACATTTTTGGGCCTCACATTCTGTATGGGACTAAACAGAAAAAATCAATTACGTTCATATTGGTCATCCTGCCCCATCTACCACATGCCCATCTTTTCCACAGTAATGCCCAGGACCAGATATCTCCTGATTATGAGATTCCTACACTACAATGACAATACCCAGTGCCCTCCCCGAAATGACCCAAATTTTGATAAGCTTTATAAAATTCAGCCGCTACTAAATTATTTTTCTGAAATCTTCCCCCAGTTGTTTACCCCAGACCAACACATATGCGTGGATGAGTCCCTTATCAAATTTTCTGGCAGGCTGGGCATAAAACAATTTATTCCCACCAAAAGGGCTCGTTATGGGGTGAAGCTCTATAAATTGTATGACCGAGCCACAGGGTATACATATACCTTCATGGTATACGAAGGAAAGGACACCCAGCTGCATCCCCCTAATTGCCCAGACTACATAGGAACCAGTGGGAAAGTCGTTTGGGAACTCATAAACCCACTCGTGGAAAAAGGCTACCACTTGTAGGTGGACAACTTTTATACAAGTTTGCCCCTGTTCCGAAACATTCACAGAAAGAACACTCCAGCATGCGGCACCGTAAGGACGAACCGGAAGGGCTTTCCTCAAAGCCTCGTCAACAAGAAATTAAGAAGACGGGAGGCGGCGAGTTTATGGAATGAGGAAATTCTGGCTGTGGAAGTGGAGGGACAGAAGGGATGTCTACGTGCTTTCTTCGATCCACAACAATACATTCGTTGAGATCACCAGGGGGAATGGCCGAATCCAAAAACCAACATGTATCCACGAATACAATATGTTCATGGGGGGTGTCGACTTCAACGACCAAATGCTCGAACCCTACCTTTCCACAAGACGAACATACCAGTGGTATAAAAAAGTTAACATTTATTTGGAACTCCACTGAAAGACCCAAATCCTTCCTTTTCTACCAGGAGGAAATCACCACTGGCCTTATATACCCGAACGGCCCACCAGAAAACATTCAATCCGATGTGATTAGCCGACTCTCCAAACGCCACTTTCCAGATAAAATCCCTCCCAGACCAACAGGCCAAAAATGTCAGAAAAAATGCCGGGTGTGCTCCAGAGGAGGAGAGTGTCATGGATATGCAGTAGTGTTTGTCTGTCAGCTTACCTTCCTTCCCATGTGTTCATCTTAGAGGCCTGAGCCCTTTCACCTGGCTTCCTTTATAATCTCCTCCCAGCCAGACTCCACCCCAGGCCCTATCACAGAACACTATATTAACCTGTGCACTGCAAGCCTGCTTTGCTGATCAACGTGTTTGTTAGGCATTGTGTGTTTGGGTTCCTGCCTGCCGTGTGCTACGTCTGTCTCTCTGTTACGTTTATTGGCTTGTCCCCGACTATCCCTGTCTGCTCGTGACCCTTGACCTTCGGCTCGTTCTTCGTTATCCTTGTCTGCTTGTGGCCCCTGACCTTCAGCTTGTTATTCGGTTCTCTCTTATCGTGTGCTGCTCTTCCCCTCTTTTCCCCTTATCCTACGGGGCGTGAGCTAGGAAACTCCAGGGGCCGCGACCTGGTCCCAGCCTGCAGCTAACATCCTCACCACTAGAGGCCCTGGAGAAGACCAGCTTGGTCTTAGACTCCGCGCCCTGGGGAATCTTGGCTCTAGCTTCCGTTTGGATCCCGGTTGTGCTCCTCTGGTCCCGCTTTCCACAACCACCCAGTTTCCTATCCGCAGAAGCCAGCCATAGGGTTCACTACCTCGCGGTGCACTCCTGTCCCCCTACGGTGTGCATCTGTCACCTGGCCACAGGTCACCTTGACAGTTTGATCAGCCATGAACCCGGCTGACATCCCGTTACCCGTGGATGATCCGTTGCAGGGCATAGTTTGCAGACTTGAAACCCAGGAATCGAATCAGACTCAGGTGATGCGATTCCTCCAGGATCTGGCTTCTCGCTTTGAGCAGCTTCAGGCCTCCTTGGGAACCCTGAATCCGCAACCTCAAATACAACCAGCGGCTGCACCTATTGCACCAGTCGCAGCCACACATTCACTACAACTGCCAGCTCCGTCCCGTTTCTCTGGGGACTCCAAGGCTTGCAGGGGGTTCCTTAGCCAATGCACAATTCATTTTGAGCTCCAGCCCCAAAACTTCCTGTCTGATCGGGCTAAGGTAGCCTATATCATTTCCCTCCTCTCTGGTGAAGCTTTAGCCTGGGCAGCCCCTCTGTGGGAACTGAATGATCCAGTGGTTTCTAGCCTGTCTGGCTTCTTGAAACTTTTTCGGAATATCTTCGAAGAACCGGCTCGTGTCTCTTCAGCGGCCAGCGCCCTTTTACGTCTCCGCCAAGAGTCTGCTTCTGTGGGACAGTATGCCCTTCATTTCTGCATACTGTCGGCTGAGTTGAGCTGGAACAATGAGGCCTTAGTCGCAACCTTTTTGCATGGCCTGTCTGATAGAGTGAAGGATGAATTAGCAGGAAGAACCATCCCCACTGATCTGGCCGGCGTTATCTCCTTGTGTAACCAGATCGATATTCGCTTTCAAGAGAGGACCTTAGAAAAGCAACGCCAGCACTCCTTGGTTCTTAGTCAGCCTGAGCTCCCCTCTCTTCGACCCGTAGAGCATCTCCTACCAGCTGAGGAACCCATGCAGCTGGGTCGGACCAGGCTATCCCCCGAGGAACGTGCTAGGCGCAGAACTCTTGGTCTGTGTCTTTACTGTGGGGGCAAAGGTCATTTTCGTGACACTTGCTCTCTTTGTCCAGAAAAACGTTCGGGTCCACTTCATCTGGAAAGTGGAGTATTGGACCCAGAAATATCACCTTCCCCTTCTCGTCTTCTGCTTTCTGTGTTCCTTCATGTTGGTGCTTCTTCTCATTCGGTCTCAGCATATCTGGATTCCGGAGCCGCTGGTAATTTTATGGACTGGGAAATCGCATCGTCCATGAGACTTACTCTTTTGCCCCTCACCACACCATTGGTGGTCTTGGCGATTGATGGTACTGTTCTCCCAGGGGGACCTATCCGCTTCCAGACCCTCCCTGTTAAGATGTCGGTAGGGACACTCCACCAGGAGTGGATATCCTTCCTTATCTTACCCAAGGCCTCAACGCCTATAATTTTGGGTCTCCCATGGTTACAGCTCCATTCTCCTCATGTGGACTGGACTACTGGACAGATCCTGGCTTGGGGTCCCTCCTGTTCCTCGTCCTGCCTACCCAAGGTTGCCCCCTGTGAATCTGAGCCGGTCATTCATTCCAGGTTGCATAACCATTTACATTTCTCTGTCCCTAACCACCCTTGGACGCACAGCCAGGCTAGCTTGTCTACAAGTCCTGCAGTCGCTACGTCTTGCGATGCGATTCAGGTAGTCGCTACACCTGACTCAGCTATTCACTCTGCCTCTGTACTAGTTATGCCAGTCCAGCCCATGGCCAGTGAGCCTCCTACTTTTTCTTGTTCGGGACATTCTGCTTGTCCTTCAGCTATTCAGTTTGACTCCGGCGACATGTCACCTTCTAACCAACCTGACTTCAGGGTTCCACTGACATCTGCCCAGTCTGATGGTCCTGTGCAAGATGACCAGTTCCCCTTTAAGGGTCTAGGGGACCCTCCTCAGATTCCTGTTGATCCTCTCATGCCCTTGCTTATTCCTAGAGAGCCTTTGGTCCTCAATAGATCTTCTTGTCATCTCCCTACCTCGTTTTCGGTCTCTGAGGATAATCTTAAGTACGAGGTTAGACAAGTTCTGGATTCTCGGCTCTGCAGAGGCATTCTTCAGTACCTTGTGCATTGGAGAGGTTTTGGTCCTGAGGAGGCGTCTTGGATCGCTGCATCTGATGTCGCTGCACCTCATCTGTTGAGAAGGTTTCATCAGAGATTTCCCTTTAAGCCTGGGCCCAGGGGGGGGAGGGCCCATAAGAGGGAGGGTACTGTCATGGATATTCAGTAGTGTTTGTCTGTCAGCTTACCTTCCTTCCCATGTGTTCATCTTAGAGGCCTGAGCCCTTTCACCTGGCTTCCTTTATAATCTCCTCCCAGCCAGACTCCACCCCAGGCCCTATCACAGAACACTATATTAACCTGTGCACTGCAAGCCTGTTTTGCTGATCAACGTGTTTGTTAGGCATTGTGTGTTTGGGTTCCTGCCTGCCGTGTGCTACGTCTGTCTCTCTGTTACGTTATTGGCTTGTCCCCGACTATCCCTGTCTGCTCGTGACCCTTGACCTTCGGCTCGTTCTTCGTTATCCTTGTCTGCTTGTGGCCCCTGACCTTCAGCTTGTTATTCGGTTCTCTCTTATCGTGTGCTGCTCTTCCCCTCTTTTCCCCTTATCCTACGGGGCGTGAGCTAGGAAACTCCAGGGGCCGCGACCTGGTCCCAGCCTGCAGCTAACATCCTCACCACTAGAGGCCCTGGAGAAGACCAGCTGGGTCTTATGCCGCGTACACACGATCGTGATTCACGGCGGTGAAAACACCGCCGTGAATCACGGCATGAAAAACGAGGGAACGGCATGTTCCCCCACACACGACCGTTTTTCCCGTCATTTTTTTCTTTGACGAGAAAAACGACCGTCTGTGGGCTCCGCGGCAGTGTCTCCCTATGGGAAAACTGCCGCGGAAAAAAATGATGGAAAAAACGATGAGAAAATTTAGAACATGTTCTAATTTTTCTCGTCGTTTTTCCTGCCGTTTTTCTCAACGAGAAAAACGGCATAAAGCCCACAGACGATCGTTTTTCTCTGCGAAAAAAAAAAATTTCATTTTTCCCGACGGGAAAAATGATCGTGTGTACGCGGCATCAGACTCCGCGCCCTGGGGAATCTTGGCTCTAGCTTCCGTTTGGATCCCGGTTGTGCTCCTCTGGTCCCGCTTTCCACAACCACCCAGTTTCCTATCCGCAGAAGCCAGCCATAGGATTCACTACCTCGCGGTGCACTCCTGTCCCCCTACGGTGTGCATCTGTCACCTGGCCACAGGTGACCTTGACAGAGAGAGAATAGACACCACTTTTTATTGTGCCCAATGTCCTTCAGAACCAGGCCTCTGCATAGGTGACTGTTAGCGCCGTTACCATACTTCACTACATTACTAGTGAAGTATGGTAACCATAGCCATCACTTCGTGCCATTTACCTTCACACCCCTTATGCCTCTGCTTGCTCTGTAACTGACCCTGGCTTGTTATTTGACCACACTTCTGCCTACCGATTCTGTACATACCTCTGTCTGATTTGGAACTGACCCTGAACTGTTTGACCATTCTTTTTGCCTGCCTCTTAGACTGATCTTATACCCTGCCAGTGGACTAGTGGGATTCATAACACAGGGGTCTCACATATGTGAGGGGCTCCAGAATTGTTTTTCTGGATGAAGAAAACAATTGTTTTCTCATTCCTAGATTAGGGTCTGGAGACTCGGAGGCTTCCAAGAGATTTGGGTGTGAGAAGCCTCTACCCCTGTCCCCATTCTGTCCTGAATGAGGCCCTACTTCTGCTTGCTGCCTGTAGGACCTATGCCATCATGCCTCTGCCTGTCGCATGAACTGACCACACCACATGGACCTACCAGGACCAATATTTTGGCACTGCTGACAATCTCTGCCTGCACTGACCCTGGACTGTATATGGACAGTATCCCTGCCTGCTGCCTGTACTGACTATGGACAGTATTCCTGCCTGTTGCCTGGACAATTGCATTCGCTGACCAAGTCCCTGTCTGCTGCCTGGACCAGTGCTATCCTCCTGTGGACAACTGCGCTACTAAAACCACAGGTAATCTTTTGTTTACCCTTTGCTCAGCAGAATGTATTTTGGGGTGTAATTCTTGGTATGCGCATGCTATGTGTTCCTAGAACAACTGATGGTGTTCCTTGCATGTTGGGCCTCTGTATGTGGCCAGGCTGTATAAAAGTCTCACACATTTGGTATTGCCATGCTCAGGAGGAGTAGCAGAATGTATTTTGGGGTGTCATTTTTGCTAAGTACATGCTATGTGTTGGCAATATCTTATAAATGGACAATTTTGCGTAAAAAAAAAAAATGCGTTTTCATTTTTTTTCCACATTTTCCAAAAACTTCTGGAAAAAAATGAACCATTCAAAAGACTCATTATGCCTCATAGATTATACGTTGGGGTGTTAGCTTTCCAAAATGGGGTCACTTTGTGGGCGTTTCCATTGTCCTGGTGCTCCAGGGCCTTCAAAAGTGTAATAGGTAGTCTACAAGTTAGATGTGTAATTTATGCACCTAGAACACCTGATGGTGCTCCCTGCATGTTGGGCCTCTCTATGTGGCTAGGCTGTGAAAAAGTCCCACACATGTGGCATCGCCATACTCAGGAGGAGTAGCAGAATGTATTTTGTGGCATCATTTGTGGTATACACATGCCATGTGAGAGAAATAACCTATTACAATGACAATTTTGTGGGGAAAAAAAAAATCTTAATTTTGCAAAGAATTGTGGGAAAAAATTACAACATCAAAAACCTCACCATGCATCTTACTAAATACCTTGGAATGTCTACTTTAAAAAAAAGGGGTCATTTGGGGGTTATTTGTACTTTCCTGGCTTGTTCGGGTCGCAAGAAATGAGATAGGCTACCAGCACATTAGGTGTGATCAATTTTTTATGATTTGCACCACAGCTTGTAGACTCTCTAACTTTCACAAAGACCAAATAATATCCACTGATTTGGGTTGTTTTTTACCAAAGATATGTATCAGTATAAATTGTGGCCAAAATTTATAAAGAAAAATGTATAATTTGCTCAATTTTATCACATAAACTAAGAAAAATTTGTTTTTTTCAAAATTTTCCGTCTTTTTTTAATTTATAGCGCAAAAAATAAAAACCCGCAGAGGTGATCAAATACCACCAAAAGAAAGCTCTATTTGTATGAAAAAAGGATAAAAAATTAATTTGGGTACAGTATTACATGACTGAGTAATTGTCATTCAAAGTGTGAGAGCACTGAAAGCTGAAAATTGGTTCGGGCACGAAGGGGGTTTAAGTGCCCAGTAAGCAAGTGGTTAAACGGGAACCTTTACAACCACTTTAAAGCGGAGCTCCACCCATTTCCGGGAGTCCTCTCTGCGGGAAATCTGCGGAAAGTACGTCACTTCCCGCAGAATACCCTTTGTGTTCTGGGAGACACTCGGCTCCCAGAATACACGGGGACCAGTCAGAACGGCGCAGCGCGACTCGCGCATGCACCGTAGGGAACCGGGCAGTGAAGCCGCAAGGCTTCACTTCCTGGTTCACTCACCGAGGATGGCGGTAGGGGCAGCAGAGTGACAAGCGATTGCTCGTCTTCTGCTACGGATGTCGCTGGACTCCAGGACAGGTAAGTGTCCTAATATTAAAAGTCAGCAGCTGCTGTAGCTATAGCGCCTGGCTTTTAATAAAAAAATTTTTGGCGGAGCTCCGCTTTAAGTGTGTTCCCTCAGTGTGTTCTAACTGTAGGGGGGATGGGCTCACTACAACATGACAGAGATCACTGGGAGGAATCGATCCCTGTCATGTCACAAGGCAGAACAGGGAAATGATTTGTTTACATAGGCAGTTCCCCGTTCTGCTTCTCCGTGCCATGATCGCAGGCTACCGCCAGACATCAAGTCCGCGGGAGCCGCGGGCCCGCTAGCCTGCAGTGACGGAAGGACGTACAGGTATGCCCATTTGTGCAGCCATGCCATTCTGCCGACATACATCTTTCCATCTATTAAATCTTCTGCCTTTGTTGTTTTAACTTTGGATAGTAAAATATATATTTTTTTGCCAGTAAATCCCTTATACAGCGCACTTCCTGTTTCTTGTCTGGTCATTAGCCTAGGCTTATGACATCATGCACAGCTCTCTCTCTCTCTAACACTCCTGAGAGTTTGCCAGAAAGGGAGGAGTCATAAGAGAGCCAATGAAAGCTGCAGAGCTGGAGGTGTGCCTCTGTGTAAATCCAGGAAGTGAACAGGCAGCAGCTTCAGATGCCCCACAGTTAAAATGGATGCAGCCAGACTCAGTGGAGGGAGATTTCTGCAGCATATTTGGCAAGTACAGAATGACAGTATATATGAAATAATATGCAAAGTGGCTGGAGGGAAGCTTCAGAATGGCAAAGATGTCTTTAGTACAAATTATGTGAGCAGACTGCAGTTCCTCTTGAAAGTTAACCTGCCTTTACATAGCACCTTATAAAAAAATAAATGGGAGGTGCTAGAATGTGCCAGGGGACACCTTGAACCCATATTGACATATAGGGATGGTTTGATAAGGATTAGTATAAGTTACTCCTTATTGACCCATAGCAAGGTTTTAGCAGGCATTGCAATGCACCTTGTATTGGATTTCAACGTCCATCATAACGCACATCAGCACAGATTGATGTGCATCATGCATCAGCATTTAGTGTTGTCGCACATCCTAACGCATGCACTGAGATGCGTTTAAATGGGTTTCCATTGGTTTTTATGGTAAAACATATCAAGCGAAAAGGCAAAGGTGTGAGTCCATTAGCCCCCCCCCCCCCCCCCCTCGCTTGTGGCACTGACATGAAGAGTGTGGCTGTTATCCGCAGTGTGATCTGGGACTGGGACTTTCTGCTTTAGCATGGCACAGCCGAGACTTCATGGTACTGTTCCAGCACACGGGGCACCAAGTGCCAACATTATACAACGCTGATGTTTTTGGAATAGGGAGTTGCCGGCAAACATCTGTATTTGATTTTGATGTTTTTCGAATGAACCATTTCCTTTTTTCTTCATATTCTACTGTATATACAATGGAGTGTTTTCTAAGGAAAACTATAATGATTTTGGGTCAGTTTCACAAATTTTTCTCTTTGAAGTTTATAAAATTCTTTAAAAAAAAAATTGTGTCTATTTTTAACCACTTGAGCTCTTTCATGGTCATTCTTTGTTATTCAGCACTGCATTATTATAACTGGCAATTGCGCGGTCATGCAACGCTGTATGCAAATTAAATATATATCTTTTTTTTTCGACACAAATAGAGCTTTCTTTTGGTGGTACACCACTGTTTTTTGGGCGAAAAAAAATTGTTAAAACAAAACAATATTTTCTACTTTTTGTTATAAAGCATATCCAATAAAATCAAATTTCTTCACCAATTTAGGCCAAAATGTATTCCGCTACATGTCTTTGGTAAAAAACATCTTTGGGGACAATAGTATAGTTCTGATCGTGATCAAGACACTGAGCCATATAGACACTATACTAGTAATGGCAGTGATCAGTGACTTACAGTGCCTTGAAAAAGTATTCATACCCCTTTGAAATTTTCCACATTTTGTCATGTTACAACCAAAAACGTAAATGGACTTTATTGGGATCTTAAGTGATAGATCAACACAAAATGGCACATAATTGTAAAGTGGAAGGAAAATGATAAATGGTTTTCAATTTTTTTTTTTACAAATAAATATGTAAAAAGTGTGGTGTACGTTTTTATAGCGCCCCCCGGAGTCAATACTTTTGTAGAACCTCCTTTCTCTGCAATTACAGCTGCAAGTCTTTTTGGGGATGTCTCTACCAGCTTTGTACATCTAAAGAGGGACATTTTTGCCCATTCTTCTTTCCAAAATATCTCAAACTCTGTCAGATTGGATGGAGAGCGTCTGATCAGCAATTTTCAAGTCTTGCAACAGATTCTCAATTGGATTTAGGTCTGGACTTTGACTGGGTCATTCTAACACATGAATATGCTTTGATCTAAACCTTTCCATTGTAGCTCTGGCTGTATGTTTAGGGTTGTTGTCCTGCTGGAAGGCGAACCTCTGCCCCAGTCTCCAGTCTTTTGCAGACTCTGAAGCCCCGTACACACGGGCAGGAATCCTGTCGGAAAAAAAAACGTTGGTTTTCTCGACGGGATTCCTGGCAAGCTTGTCTTGCCAAGCTCTGTGTACACACGCGCCATTCAAAAGAACCAGCGTTTTTTTGAATGGCAAGAACGCGGTGACTTCATCAACTACGACGAGCCAGCGCTCGTCACATTCAATGCTGTCGCCGCCATCTTGCTACACCCTACACTACCCTTGCATGCGTCAAAGTCTCATTGAGCATGCATGGGTTTCCCTGGACAGGTAAGCATACAGACGACCGGGTTTCTCGGCAGGAAACACTCTGCCGAGAATCCCGATGAGAAAATAGAGAGCAGCTTCTCGATTTTTCTCGTCGAGATTCCCGGCAGTTTTCCTGCCGAGAAACCACACACATGAACTGTTTTCTCTGCAAAAAGCTCTCCCAGCAGTTTTCTTGCCGAGAAAACGGGTCGTGTGTACGAGGCTTCAGAGGTTTTCTTCTTAGACCCCATACACACTATTAGATTTTCTTTTCTTTATTATTTTTAGCGGCGCTTTACCATCGGATTTGCGGCACATTTCGGCCGCTAGCGGGGCGCTTTTAACCCCCACTAGCGACCGGAAAAGGGTTAAAACCACCCCTGCAATGCGCCGCTACACCGGCATTTTGCCGGTGGTACGGCGGCGCTGCCCATTGATATCAATGGGCAGGAGCACATTAGGAGTGGTGAGTTCACTGCTCCTAATGCGCTCCAAAGAAGCTGCTGGCAGGACTTTTTCTGACGCCGTGCCAGCGCACCGCTCCACACTGGAGTCAATAGAGCAGCTGTTTTAGGGTGGTTTGCAAGCGCTATTTTTAACGCTATAGCGCCTGCAAAACGCCCTCAGTGTGAAAGGGGTCTTAAGGAGTGACCTCATATTATATGGTTTTGGTAAATCTGGAGACAAAAATCTGCAGAAAATCAAATGGTGTGTATGGGGCCTGAGATTGTCCTGTATTTGGCTCCATCCATCTTCCCATCAAAACTCTGACCAGCTTCCCTGTCCCTTCTGAAGAAAATTATCCTCACAACATGATGCTGCCACCACCATGTTTCACGGTGGGGATGGTGTGTTCAGGGTGATGTGCCGTGTTTGTTTTCTGCTACACATAGCGTTTTCCTTTTAGGCTATAAAGTAAAATCTTTGGTCTCATCTGACCAGAGCATCTTCTTCCACATGTTTGCTGTGTCCCTCACATGTTCTCGAAAAACTGCAAACAGGACTTCTTATTGCTTTCTTTCAACAATCACTTTCTTCTCACCACTCTTCCATAAAGGGCAGATTTGTGGAGTGCACGACTAATAGTTGTCCTGTGGACAAATTCTCCTACCTGATCTGTGGATCTCTGCAGCTCCTCCAGAGTTACCATGGGCCTCCTGGCTGCTTCTCTGATGAATGGTCTCCTTGCCCAGCCTGTCAGTTTAGGTGGATGGCCATGTCTTGGTAGGTTTGCAGTTGTGCCATACTCTTTACATTTTTGGATGATGGATTGAACAGTGTTCTGTGAGATGTTCAAAGCTTGGAATATTTTTTGTAACCTAACCCTGCTTTAAACTTCTCCACAACTTTATCCCAGACCTGTCTGGTGTGTTCCTTGGCCTTCATGATGCTGTTTGTTCACCAAGGTTCTCTAACAAACCCCTGAGGGCTTCACAGAACAGTTGTATTTATACTGATATTAAATTACACACAAGTGGACTAGATTTACTAATTAGGTGACTCCTGAAGGCAATTGGTTCCACTAGATTTTAGTTAGGGGTATCAGAGTAAAGGGGGCTGAATACAAATTTCCCCCACACTTTTCACATATTTATTTGTAAAAAAAATTGAAAACCATTTATAATTTTCCTTCCACTTCACAATTATGTTGGTCTATCACATAAAATCCCAATAAAATACAATTACAATTTTGGTTGTAACATGACAAAATGTGTAAAATTTCAAGGGGTATGAATACTTTTTCAAGGCACTGTAGGCTGGCCATAAACAGAGCTTGATTCTCTCATCAACACAGTCAGTGTTGATGGGGGAATCCCTCCCGCCGAGCCATTGTAATCTCCTCGTGGGGGTGGGGATGGGAGAAGCCATCCCGCCAGGAGAACACCGTGATTAGTGCTAAGAGCTGCTAGCTGGTAGTAAAACCTGGCAGGCTGGTTGTACCACAGTTGATTGATCTATCAAGGGAAGGAGGGTAGCCCCTGGAAGCCGCACATCTGTGGTGTCTTGCAGAAATGAGTAGAGTGGCAACCTCAGCCTGGACTCCGACCAGGCCACGCCCCCAATGCATTTTGCCTCCTCTCTTTCCTGATTGGCTAACTGAGTTTGATTGACAACAGCGGGAGCCAATGACACAGTTGCTGTGTCTCAGCCAATCAGGAGGGAGAGTCCCGGACAGCTGAGGCACTCGTGGACATCGCGGGATAGAGATGGACTCAGGTAAGTATAAGGGGGGCTGGGGGGGGGGGTTGCTGCACACAGAAGGCTTTTTATTTTAATGTATAATGCATTAAGATTAACAAAAAAACCTTCTGCCTTTACAACCCCTTTAATACAGGGTGCACCCATGACACAGAGCTTCTAGAACACTGTGGGTTTTGTAAACAGCCTGCACATCAGACACTGCTTCCTTTCAGACACTCTCTTCCTGATTGAAACCTTAGACCAGCTTTTATTTTTATTTTAATACTCTTATTTATGAACCAAGGAAGTACATACATTACATAAACAGAGTCTGGGAATATAAGCGAAGTCATCATAGAATATAGCATTTTTGGAAAGGTAACATGACATTCAAATACATATATATACATATAATACCGATATCTGAGCTGCAGAGATACATTGTAATAAATAGTATTTTACCGTCAATAGAGCACATTCTGCAGGACCATGTACTGGATTTGCTACTCTACGGCTCAAGATTTTAAATGTGAAATCAACAGAGGGCGCTGTGCTGTACAAAGTCAATAGTTTATTATGGAGTTGTCTGGCTCAGTGATCACAGGATGATATAATGTAATAGAAAGTAAATCCAGGTTATGGAACTGTCTGGTTTGTATGGCAGAATATAAATCCTATGAAGGATCCCCGGTAATGCAAATAATCCCAGTGTGGGAAATAATGTAGAATTCGAGTGTAAAGACAATAGATGGTGCTGTGTTATGGGATGTAAATCCAGCAGCACATGGAGCTGTTTTAGTTAACGACTCAGATTATGAACCCGATAGATAGTGCCATGTAAAATGAATACAGTATTGCACATCCAGCCCACTACAAGAGTTTATTTGGCCTGTGGCTAGGGCCAGTGACATATCCTCAATGCACAGATGGAGGATTCTCTTTGCCTGGACCTGATGTAAGGGGGGACTCTGACGGGGACCCTGGTGTAAGGGGGGACTCTGATGGGGACCCTGGTGTAAGGGGGGACTCTGACGAGGACCCTGGTGTAAGGGGGGGACTCTGACGAGGACCCTGGTGTAAGGGGGGGACTCTGACGGGGACCCTGGTGTAAGGGGGGGACTCTGACGGGGACCCTGGTGTAAGGGGAGACTGGCGGGGACCCTGGTGTAAGGGGAGACCCTGACGGGGACCCTGGTGTAAGGGGGGGGGACTCTGACGGGGACCCTAACATAAGGGGGACTCTGACGGGGGCCCTGATATAAGGGGGGGCTCTAATGGGGACTCTGATTTAAGTGAGACTTGGTAGGGGGCCCTGATGTAAGGGGGACTCTGATTTAAGTGAGACTCTGATGGGGGCTCTAATATAAGAGGGACTCTGATTTAAGGGGGATCTGATATAGGTGGGCCTCTGATGAGGACTCTGATGTAAGGGGGGCTTTGATGGGGGCTCTGATATAGGTGGGCCTCTGACGAGGGGCCCTGATATAAGGGGTACTCTGATTGAGCTCTGATATAGGTGGGCCTCTGACAAGGACCCTGATGTAAGGGAGGCTTTGATAAGGGCCCTGATATAGATGGGACTCTGATGGGGATTAGTATGTAAAGAGGACTCTGATGAGGACAGTTATCTAAAAGGGGACTATGACGGGTGACTTATGTAATGGGGGACTCTGTTAGGGTCTCTGATGTAATGGGGGGGGTAATTTATTTATAAATTATTTATTTTTTCACGCCATGCATATTTGTATTTTGTGGCCCTATTACTGGAAAGTTTGGCGACCCCTGGCCTAGGAGGTAGAGGAATAAGATACGTTACTCACCCTTTTCCTCCCTCCCCCGGCGACAAGCACTCTTCTCTCTTTCTAGAATGAGGGTGAACCCTCGGGGTCCTCGTGCACAATGCAGGACTACTGGTCCTGCATTGAATGTGATAACATCAGAAAGTCTATGACCAGTGCAGTGGTAAAAGGAAGCAGATTTGGGGTACTGGTTGCACAGTGTAGTGGAAGCCTTTCTGGAGTGAGGAATAAGCTCGCTATTACAGCTTAGTGGAGGTCCCACTGTAAGGGTCATTTTTTTTGCAGCTGCCCGATTGGAGCTTTATAACAAGTGAAAATGTCAAAATTGGGCCAAAAGTGTCAATATTTTGTGTGGCCACCATTTTTTTCCAGCACTGCCTTAACCCTCTTGGGCATGGAGGTCACCAGAGCTTCACAGGTTGCCACTGGAGTCTCTTCCACTCCTCCATGACAACATCACGTAGCTGGTGGATATTAGAGACCTTGCGCTCCTCCACCTTCCGTTTGAGGATGTCCCACAGATGCTCAATAGGGTTTAGGTCTGGAGACATGCTTGGCCAGTCCATCACCTTTACCCTCAGCTTCTTTAGCAAGGCAGTGGTCGTCTTCGAGGTGTGTTTGGGGTCGTTATCATGTTGGAATACTGCCCTGCAACCCAGTCCTTGAAGGGAGGGATCATGCTCTGCTTCAGTATGTCACAGTACATGTTGGCATTCATGGTTCCCTCAATGAACTGTAGCCCCCCAGTGCCGGAAGCACTCATGCAGCCCCAGACCAAGACACTCCCACCACCATGCTTGACTGTAGGCAGGACACACTTGTCTTTGTACTCCTCACCTGGATGTCGCCACACACGCTTGATACCATCTGAACCAAATACGTTTATCTTGGTCTCATCAGACCACAGGACATGGTTCCAGTAATCCATGTCCTTAGTCTGCTTGTCTTCAGTAAACTGTTTGCGGCCTTTCTTGTGCATCATCTTTAGAAGAGGCTTCCTTCTGGGACAACAGCCATGCAGACTAATTCGATGCAGTGTGCAGCGTATGGTCTGAGCACTGATAGGCTGACCCCCCCCCACCCCTTCATTCAACCTCTGCAGCAATGCTGGCAGCACTCATACATCTATTTCCCAACCTCTGGATATGTCGCCAAGCACGTGCACTCAACTTCTTTGGTCGATCATGGCGAGGCCTGTTCTGAGTGGAACCTGTCCTGTTAAACCGCTGTATGGTCTTGGCCACCATGCTGCAGTTCAGTTTCAGGGTCTTGGCAATCTTCTTATAGCCTAGGCCATCTTTATGTAGAGCAACAATTTATTTATTTTAGATCCTCAGAGAGTTCTTTTCCATGAGGTGCCATGTTGAACTTCCAGTAAACAGTATGAGAGAGTGAGAGCGATAACACCAAATTTAACACACCTGCTCCCCATTCACACCTCAGACCTTGTAACACTGAGTCACATGACACCGGGGAGGGAAAGTGGCCAATTTGGACATTTTCACAAAGGGGTGTACTTTTGTTGCCAGCGGTTTAGACATTAATAGCTGTGTGTTGAATTATTTTGAGGGGACAGCAAATTTACACTGTTATACAAGCTGTACACTCACTACTTTACATTGTAGCAAAGTGTCATTTCTTCAGTGTTGTCACATGAAAAGATAGAATAAAATATTTACAAAAATGTGAGGGGTGTACTTACTTTTGTGAGATACTGACACACTGTATATAAAAATATATAAAATAAGTTATATTTTACACTTCTATTTATTTTAGGTTATATTTTACGGGGGTTACATTCCCCAGAGAGACGTTTTATGTACACCAAATCACACTTTCCTGTCGCCTGAGACTTATCGGTCTCCTGGGAATCTTCGCCCAGCGTGCTGCTCGCCTGTCACTAGAGAGACGGAGAAAGGAAATTGCGGTTGGATTAGACGTGAGAAATCTCCACTTCAAATGCATGTTTTCTCCTTTTAGAAGTAACTATAAATATTTCACAGTTTTCCACAGAGATAACGTTAAAATCGGACCGAACCCTCTGATTGCGGGGCTTACATGGAGTTTAGAAGCTGTAATTATTGAGGAGTGTTTTCTCTTAAATGTCCCTGTTACCTATACAAGTGGAGGCACCCCAGTCACGTAGGGTAAGCTGATATATATAAAAATAAAGAATTTAGGGCATTTTAAAAGTTTATTTAGAAGGAAATCATTCTATTGCTATATACAGATAAGTACCCACATTTGTATTTATTAGCTTTCTATAAGCCTTGCAGCAAAAAAAAAAAAAAGGTTTGATATGGACAGGACAGAAGCTAAAAGTCACCACTAACCTCAAATCAACCATAAAATAACATATAAAAGGCTCCAATAATAAAAACACAAAAAAGGCAGCAAAGGGGGTTGATTGCCCAAAGAGGTTCGCCCCATTTCTCCAAGGTCACCATCTTTATTGGAGATCCAGTGTCTAAGCAGACACGCCGTGAGTCTCTGTCAGGTCTACATGACGTGGCAGAGATGCTTGTGGCATGCCTGTGCTTGCACCAGATCCGCTGCGCATGCAATGACACACCATGGGTCTCTAGCAGTTCCCTGGTAGACACCCTGCGCCGTGTGTGGCTTCTGGGATGGCTACATCACACATCCCAGGAGGCAGTTTGTAGGATGTCGCGCATGCACACACTTGCGGCAGGGTCTCTGCCAGAGAACTATGGAGTGTGCTGCCCAGCACTTTTGATGTTTAACCTGCTTTTTACTATACACATGTTAGAGCTGTCCTCCATGTTTTCCTCCATTGCTGGTCTCCAGTCTTTCTGGGTTCTGTGACGCCCAGCACTATCTTACCAATTTCCTTTGAACCCAGGCTGTCATGGACCCGCCCCCTGGGCTCAGAGTCAGCATGCAGCCAGGGCTCAGAGCGCAATACTGCATTCAGGGCCATCTTTAAGGCAGGGCAAAAGGGGCAGCTGCCCTGGGCCCTGTCATTGTTGTGGGGCCCAAAGCAGCTGCCTCATACGTGCCAACTATCCCAGTTTAAATTCCCTTGAAGTTTTAGTCCTTTGCCTTGTCCTAATATCTCAGTGTGAAGTGCTGCTACTAATGCTGCCCAGCTCTGCCCTATTGTTGTGTACAGATGACTCACCTGCAGACCCTGTGTTTACATGTAAATAACTGTCATTCATATGTAAATAACGGAAGCATTCATATGTAAATAGCGGCGGAATTCATACGTAAATAACGGAAGCATTCATATGTAAATTGTGACGGCATTCATATGTAAATAACTAAAGCATTCATATGTAAATTGCGGCAGCATTCATATGTAAATAACGTAAGCATTTCTTATGTAAATAACGGACGCATTCATATGTAAATAGCGGAGGCCGGCGGCATTCATATGTAAATAAAGGCGGCATTCATATGTATATCATGCCCCTTTGCAGTGAAGAGATGATGTGCTGTAACCTCTGGCAATCAATCAGTGAGCAGTATTACTGTACAGTAATCTCTAGCAACCAATCAACAAGCAGAAATCATGTGCTGTAAACTAATCAGTGAGCTGTAATGTGTGCTGTAACCTCTGGCAACCAATCAGTGAGGAGTATTACTGTACAGTAATCTCTAGCAACCAATCAACAAGCAGAAATCATGTGCCGTCTAGTGGCTATAATGGGGTATTTTCCACATAATTACATTTGAATTGCATTCTGAGAAATTTGATGTTGCCCCATTCGCACCGGTCAAATTGACATGCAGTTTTGATGGACGAACAGCTTCGAAATCTTTATTTTTTTTATAAATACACTCCTTGGTATAAGGTAGGCATGCTACAAAAGTGCCAGATTGAGCTCTCCAGAGTGCAGAAACGGTAGGGTTTATTAAAAAAAAAAAAGTTACTTTTCTAAAATTAAAAACAGTTATGAGAATTCCCCTCTAAATATTGGGAGGGGTGGCACTTGAATACTTGGTCTTGGTAAAACAGTTTGTGTGCGTGAACTTCAGCTGCGCTTTTGCCCGTTTGACTGTAGCATCCTTTTAATACTGTGGCCCTTTGCTTGCTTTTACCTGGCCCTTTCGGTGCTATTTTATACACTGATACCAACGAAGGGCACAATTCCTCACAATGACACCAATGATGGGGCACAGTTTCTCCCAATGACATCAATGATCAGGCACATTTCCTCCCAACAACATCAACGATGGGGCCCAATGACACCAATGGTGGGGCACAATTCCTTCCAATGGCACCAGTGATGGGGCACAGTTCCTCCCAATGATATCAAGTTTGGAGACCCCTGCTTTAATACACTATATTACCAAAAGTATTGGGACACCTGCCTTTAGACGCACATGAACTTTAATGGCATCCCAGTCATGGTCCGCAAGGTTCAATATTGAGTTGTTCCAACCTTTGCAGCTATAACAGCTTCAACTCTTATGGGGAGGCTGCCCACAAGATTTAGGAGTGTGTCTATGGGAATGTTTGACCATTCTTCCAGAAGCACATTGGCACATTGGCCTCTTAGTTTCAGTGAAGGGAACTCTTAAGGCATCAGCATAGACATTTTGGACAATTCCATGCTTCCAACTTTGTAGGAACAGTTTGGGGATGGCCCCTTCCTGTTCCAACATGACTGCGCACCAATGCACAAAGCAAGGTCCATAAAGACATGGAATTAGCGAGTTTGGGGTGGAGGAACTTGACTGGCCTGCACAGAGTCCTGACCTCAACCCGATAGAACACCTTTGGGATGAATTAGAGCGGAGACTGCGAGCCAGACCTTCTCGTCCAACATCAGTGCCTGACCTCACAAATGCACTTCTGGAAGAATGTTCAAACATTCCCATAGACACCCTCCTAAACCTTGTGAACAGCCTTCCCAGAAGAGTTGAAGCTGTTATAGCTGCAAAGGGTGAGCCAACTCAATATTGAACCCTACGGACTAAGACTGGGATGTCATTAAAGTTCATGTGCGTGTAAAAGCAGGTGTCACAATACTTTTGGTCATATAGTGTATATTCTGGACCTGAACTTGTCTCCTTGGAAAGGCCGCTGGGGTGTGATGTCTCTGTGTCTTCAGCGAGCGCTGAACGCTGATTAATAATAAATGAAAACTTGGCCGGCTTCTCAGCCACAGATCAAGGTGTCTTCAGGGGTGAGGGACGAATGGAAGGACAGAACAGCTACTTTTGAGATTACAGCGTTTATTGTTCCTCCGCAGAACCAATGCATTATTCTACTCCACTCGAACATTTTCTGTACAGTCCCAACCAAAAAAAAAGGCTTTTTTTTAATTATAGGAACAAGCGTTTCGCTGCGTCAGGAGCTTCCATGCTCTGTTGATTTTACACGAGACTGCACTTTCCTATGAATGTAATTATTCTTCTATAAGGGCCAGTTCACACCAGAAATCAAGTGCAGTCCTGTGCGATTTGAGTGCAGTGCGTTTTCAGCTTATGCATTTGAATGGGCTGAAATTACACTGCACTGCACAGGAACATGCTGTGTGTTCTTGTGCAATTCACATGCAGTGCAAATTTTGCCGGACCGCACCAAAAGTAGTGCATGCACACTGATTCAGGTCCGCCCCATAGCAGTTTTACCTCTACAGTGCGGCACCTGTGCGCCAGGTCATGTGTATATATACGCCAGCGGCTCGCTTCCGTTGTGATCCCACACAGCGGGATCCCAGCGGTGGATACAGCGGACTCTATGTCCGTCGGCACCTGCCGATGATTCAGCAGAAAGACAGAACGGTGGTCTTCAAATTGTCCGCCACAATAGCTGATTAATAATAAATGACGGAAGCTCTTTACTTTGTGATCAGCCGCGTCCAATCACAGCTGATCACGATGTAAACAGGAAGAGCCATTGAACGGCTTTTCCTCACTCACGTCTGATAGACGCGAGTAGAGGAGAGCCGATCGGCTGCTTTCCTGACAGGGGGGGTCTGTGCTGATTATTTATACCCGCCCAGGACCACCAGGATGGCGCCAGGACCACCAGGGATGGCCACCCACACTGGACCACCAGGTATGCCACCCTAGACCACCAGGGATATGCCAATCAGTGCCCAGTCATCTGCCAATCAATGCCCAGGCAGCTGCCAATCAGTGCCCATCCATAATTGCTGCCAGTGCCACCAGTGATGCCTATCAGGGCCATCTATCAGTGCTGCATATCGGTGCCCATCAGTGCCACTTATCAGTGCCCAGCAGTGCTGCCTATCAGTGCCACCCATAAGTACCTTTCAGTGGCCATCAGTGCCACCCATGAGTGCCCTTCAGTGCCGCCTATCAATGCCCATTAGTGCTGCATATCAGTGCCACCCATCAGTGCCGCCTACCAGTGCTGCCCATCAGTGCCACCTCATCGGTGCTGCCTTATCAGTGCCCATCAGTGAAGGAGAAAACATACTTATTTTCAAAATGTTATAACAGAAACAAAAGAAAACCTTTTTTCTTTTCTAAATTTACGGTCTTTTTTTATTTGTTTAGCAAAAAATAAAAACCGCAGAGGTTATCAAATACCACCAAAAGAAAGCTCTATTTGTGGGAACAAAATGATAAAAATTCTGTTTGGGTACAGTGTAGCATGACTGCGCAATTGTCATTTAAACAGCGACAGCGCTGAGAGCTGAAAATTGGCTTGGGCAGGAAGGGGGTGAAAGTGCCTGGTATTGAAGTGGTTAACATAGGCGCTGAGGCCTGTAGACTGTATATGGGCCTTTTGTTTATGTGACTGGAGCTGCTAGGTGCTATGGTAAGGCACCTCATAAAAATGTATGGGGATGCAGTGGCTGCATGGATAGAGCCGCTCGGGGGTGCGGGTGAGCGGCCATGAACACACACTGTCGAACGTTTGAGCCGCTCACATCCGTATGCCTGTGAAATTAGGAGGAGCTGTGTCCATGTAGCCGCTGCATCTCTATATACTCATAGTTACCAACAGTCCCAAATTTCCCGGGACAAGCACGATTTTTGGACCCTTGTCCCGAACTGGGCTTGTCCCGATTCGGGACAAGCCCAGTTCTTTTTGTCCCGGTAAATTCGGGAATGCTTTAGCTAAAAACGGCAGCGGCTACACAAAAATGGCCGCTGCCGCCACCATATTTGTTTACGTTTTCCCCTTGTGTTCAGTGCAGAGCCTGGGGCAGCCAATCGGCTTCGGATTGGCGACTCCTCCCCGCTCTCCACTGAACGCAAGGAGAGGCACAAGGAAGCAGCATGCTTCACCCGCCGCCGCTAACGACCCTCTGCCCAGCCCCCGTGTGTCCGACAAGGAGCGGGGACACGGATGTAAGGACCGGGGCTCCACTGGCTGGGGACACTGACGCCTATCAGCACCCGGCGCCGCCGCTGCCAACAACCCTCCGCCCCGCCCCCGTGTGTCCGACGAGTGGGGACACTGATGGAAGGACCGGGGCACCGCTGGCTGGGGACACTGTGATGGTCCTGGCTCACTCCATTTGGCAGACCCCTCAGACCACCAGCACATCCTCACGCACCGCAGGTACCGTACTATTGCACTGTAGTGTAGTGGGTGGTGGGGTAATTGTAGTGTAGTGGGTGGTGGGGTAATTAGTGTAGTGTAGTGGTTGGCGGGGTAATTTAGTGTAGTGGGTGGTGGGGTAATCACAGTGTAGTGTAGTGGGTGGTGGGGTAATCACAGTGTAGTGGGTGGCGGGGTAATCACAGTGTAGTGTAGTGGGTGGCGGGGTAATCAGTGTAGTGGGTGGCGGGGTAATCAGTGTAGTGGGTGGCGGGGTAATCAGTGTAGTGGGTGGCGGGGTAATCAGTGTAGTGGGTGGCGGGGTAATTAGTGTAGTGGGTGGCGGGGTAATCAGTGTAGTGGGTGGCGGGGTAATCAGTGTAGTAGGTGGTGGGGTAATCAGTGTAGTGTAGTGGGTGGCGGGGTAATTAGTGTAGTGGGTGGCGGGGTAATTAGTGTAGTGGGTGGCGGGGTAATTAGTGTAGTGGGTGGTGGGGTAATCACAGTGTAGTGTAGTGGGTGGCGGGGTAATCAGTGTAGTGGGTGGCGGGGTAATCAGTGTAGTGTAGTGGGTGGCGGGGTAATTAGTGTAGTGGGTGGCAGGGTAATCTGTGTAGTGTAGTGGGTGGTGGGATAATCAGTGTAGTGGGTGGCAGGGTAATCAGTGTAGTGTAGTGGGTGGTGGGATAATCAGTGTAGTGGGTGGCAGGGTAATCAGTGTAGTGTAGTGGGTGGCGGGTTAATCAGTGTAGTGGGTGGCAGGGTAATCAGTGTAGTGTAGTGAGTAGCGGGGTAATCAGTGTAGTGGGTGGCGGGGTAATCAGTGTAGTGGGTGGCGGGGTAATCAGTGTAGTGGGTGGCGGGGTAATCAGTGTAGTGCATAGTTGCCAAACAGTCCCGAATTTCCCGGGACAATCATGATTTTTGGACCCTTGTCCACAAGTGTGGAGGGGGCTCTGCTGGGGAGGCACCTGATGCAAGGACGGACTGCTGGGGAGGCACCTGATGCAAGGACGGACTGCTGGGGAGGCACCTGATGCAAGGACGGACTGCTGGGGAGGCCATCTGGTGGCAGGCGACGTGGCAGGTAACACGCTCAGGGCTTCCACTGATTCGGCATTATGGTGAGTTGAATGATTTCATTTTATATTACAATGTAAAAATAGAAATAATGCACTTCAATCATCCTGACACCGTAACAACCATGGTGCCGGGATGATTGAAGCGCCAACAGGTGTTTTGGAGTATCCTTATCTGCCAATTTTGTTACACATTACTATTGTGGTGTAGGATCTGGCTTCTTTCTTTCTATTTCTTTCTCTCTCTTTCTCTCACCTCGGACTCTAGCCACACCCCTTTGAACCACGCCCATTTAAACCACACCCACTATCGTGCGTAAACCACGCCCATTTTTCGCCGCGGCGCGCTTCGCGCGCCGCATTTTTCACTCATGCATGACACGCCTACAAACCAATGCCCCGCCCCCTGATTATAGCAAGGCTCCGCCTCAATACAAAAAAAGTGTCCCAGATGTTTTTTTTGCAATGTTGGCAACTATGTATACTTACACAGGCACTTGGTGGCTCAGGCCGCATAAACAAACATTCACAGTCTACAGGCCTTAGCCCCTGTGTGAATGAGGCCTACACAGGACATAATAAACAAAATGTAAACAAGCCCCTGTGTGAATGAGGCCTACACTAGAGTGACCAGACATCCCCGGTTTCCGGGGACAGTCCCTCGGATTGAGGACACTGTCCCCAGACCAAGTCTGTCCCCAGTTTTGTTCCCGGATTGGATTTGAACAGAGGCTGGGGCAGTTTCAAAGACAGTCAGTGCAGAATAAAAAATAAAAAAAATTCTGAATAACACACCCCCAGCTCCACCGCACCTACTTGCTTAGGGTAAGGTGACCAGATTTTTAAAATGAAATCCGGGGACAAATATTTTTTTTTACTAGTAATGGCGGCAATCAGCGACTCTCTGCCCATCGCCGCCGCCTGCCTCACAGCCTGTCAAGTCTTACTCTCCGGTCCCCCGGCTACTACTGGGTGGGGAGCGGAGGAAGATCACTCTGCCAGGGAAGGCAAGGAGATAAGCAGGCAGGCGGCTGGCCGGGACTTCAGCCAAGGCAGAAGAACATGCGAGCGGAGCTGAATGGGCATGCACCCGAAACTGAAGAAATATTCCCTCCACTCCGACCAGCACATGATCATCAGAAAGGGGCACAGATAATGAAAAAAAAATACACCCCCATAAGCTAGTAGCAGTGGCGGAGCAGTAGTGTGTAATTTAGAATTTTTTTTTTTTCATTCTGCACTGAGTGTCTTTGAAATTGCCCCAGCCCCTGTTCAAATCCAATCCGGGGACAGACTTGGTCCGGGGACAGTGTCTTCAATCCGGGGACTGTCCCCGGAAACCGGGGATGTCTGGTCACCCTAGCTTAGGGGGGTGTATTTTTTCCATTATCTGTGCCCCTTTCCGATAATCGTGTGCTTGTCAGAGCGGAGGGAATATCTCTTCAGTTTCGGGTGCATGCCCATTCAGCTCCACTCGCATGTTCTTCTGCCTTGGCTCAAGTCCCGGCCAGCCGCCTGCCTGTTTATCTCCTTGCCTTTCCCTGGCGGAGTGATCTTCCTCTGTTCCCCACCCAGTAGTAGCCGAGGCCCGAAAAATGAGACTTGAGAGGCTGTGAGGTGGGCAGAGAGAGGCAGCTGGTGTCCAGCAGCAGGAACAGAGGGGAAGAGGATCTGATCGTGGGGCTGCCAGTGCCTTTAAGGCTACAACACAGGTGTGCTTTGGGGGTGTCTGTGAATAGACTACATTGCACTTTGTCTGTCTCTCTGGCATCATGGATGGTATCAGAACTCACAGGCAGCAGGCACTCTATCATGGCTCTGGCTGGCTCTGTCACAGTGTGTCGCATAACATGGCTGCTGGGTGCTGATTTTGTTAACTTACTGGTCAAAAGTTAACAAAATCAGCACCCAGCAGCAATGTTATGTGACACACTGTGACAGAGCCAGCCAGAGCCATGATAGAGCGCCTGCTGACTGTGAGTTATCATAATGCTGATGATGTTAAAGAGGTAGTAAACCCTTCGAAAAAAAAAAACCCTGCAAAACAAAGGCATAATGAGCTAGTATGCATAACATACTAGCTCATTATGTATTACTTACCTCAGATCGAAGCCCCCGCAGCGGTCCACGTCTCCCCCTCCGGCCGCCAACATGTCTTCCCGGAATTACTTCCGGGTATCGCGGCTCCGGCGCAGTGATCAGTGTTGCCAACCCCCTGAAGTGAAATTTACTGGCAAGGATGCCAAAATTTCTGAACGGCACCAATTTTTTACTGGCAAAAATCTTGAAAATTGCTGGCAGAGCCGCATTTTTTTACTGACGCTGCAAAAAAGTACCTAAAATTACTGTTTTCAGTGCTAAACAGTGCAAGTATAAATATTTGAACTATAAACACATAGATAGTGCTATTAGCAATGTGTTTAAGTTAAACAAAAGTCAAAAAACATATTTTCTCCATTGACATGAAGGTCAGGTTACTATAACCCAGCCAGCACTGGGTTCCCCCCTTACATCAGAGTCTGCAGGGATCCCCCTTACAGTGAAAGGGAACTCTTATGTAAAGGGGAACGCTGCAGATCATGATCTAAGGGGGAACTCTGATGTAAGGGGAGGCTCTGGTGACCAGTGACCACCTTATATCAGAGTCCACTGCATTCCCTTGACATCAGAGTTACCACTTACATCAGGGTCTGCAGCATTACCCTTTCACTGTAAGGGGCAATCCTGCAGACTCTGATGTGAAGGGGAATGCCAGGAACTCTGATGTGGGGGGCACTCTGGTGACTAGAGACCACCTTCGCAGAGTGAATACACCAAGGCAAGTTACTAATATAGGGGGGAACCTTTATATCAGTGCCCCTTACATTATTGTATTCACTCCCCCCTTACCTCAGCAACCCCCCCCCCCCAGACTGGCCTGGCGGCACTGTTACTGACCTCCTCTCAGGTGCATTGTGCAGGGCTCAGTCAGATGGCTCCAGCTTGGCGGCTCTGGTTTTCCTATGGTCTCCCCTCCACAGTCCACACATGTCCAACTTCTCCCGTGACCCCCACGATCCCGGCGGTGCTCCAAATCATGACTCCTCTCCCGACTCCCCTCAGAGACTGCAGATATGATGTAGGAAATGGTCAGAGACTGTGGGCAGGATACAGGAACAGGAGATGGTCAGAGGCTGAGGGCAGGGGATGGTCAGAGGCTGTGGGCAGGACTCAGGAGATGGTCAGAGGCTGCGGGCAGGACCCAGGAGATGGTCAGAGGCTACGGGAAGGACCCAGGAGATGGTCAGAGGCTACGGGCAGGACCCAGGAGATGGTCAGAGGCTACGGGCAGGACCCAGGAGATGGTCAGAGGCTACGGGCAGGACCCAGGAGATGGTCAGAGGCTACGGGCAGGACCCAGGAGATGGTCAGAGGCTACGGGCAGGACCCAGGAGATGGTCAGAGGCTACGGGCAGGACCCAGGAGATGGTCAGAGGCTACGGGAAGGACCCAGGAGATGGTCAGAGGCTACGGGCAGGACCCAGGAGATGGTCAGAGGCTACGGGCAGGACCCAGGAGATGGTCAGAGGCTACGGGCAGGACCCAGGAGATGGTCAGAGGCTACGGGCAGGACCCAGGAGATGGTCAGAGGCTACGGGCAGGACCCAGGAGATGGTCAGAGGCTACGGGCAGGACCCAGGAGATGGTCAGAGGCTACGGGCAGGACCCAGGAGATGGTCAGAGGCTACGGGCAGGACCCAGGAGATGGTCAGAGGCTACGGGCAGGACCCAGGAGATGGTCAGAGGCTGCGGGCAGGACCCAGGAGATGGTCAGAGGCTGCGGGCAGGACCCAGGAGATGGCCAGTGGCTGCGGGCAGGACCCAGGAGATGGCCAGTGGCTGCGGGCAGGACCCAGGAGATGGTCAGAGGCTGCGGGCAGGACCCAGGAGATGGTCAGAGGCTGCGGGCAGGACCCAGGAGATGGTCAGAGGCTGCGGGCAGGACCCAGGCTCGGGGCAGGAGATGGTCAGAGGCTGCGGGCAGGAGATGGTCAGTGGCTGTGGGCAGGAGATGGCCTCCTCTACAGTGTCCTCCTCACCCCCCATGATGTCCTGCTGGGGCCCGTCACTCACGATGCTCCTCTCTGCACCGTTGCGATGCGCAGCGCTCCCCCCATGGAACCGCCGCGCCGAGAACTTAGAACGAATGTTTAAAAATGGCGCCAGGCGGCGACATCACGTTACTGCGCATGCGCCGCCCAGCCGAGATTCTACGATCTTCCCTGAGTCCTGCAGGCTTCGGAACGGCGCATGCGCAGTTGCATGGCCGGCCCGCAGCCATCTTTCTTACTGGCACCGGCTGTCCATAACGGACATTTACGGACACCCCGAAAATGGGGTGAAAATCCCGTACTGTCCGTAAATTAACGGACGGTTGGCAACACTGGCGGTGATTGGCCGGAGCCACAATGATGTCACTCCCGCGCATGCGCACGGAGCCGCCAGTAATGGAAATTTAGGGGCAGTCTGAGCCATTAGTTGGGCTCAGACCAATTATAGTTCAAATTGTTTGCTCTGCTCTGGGTGTGATACTGCCCGGCAGTGTTATTCTCCTTTGCCTGCAGGTGGCACTGTCACCGCCGGCACAGGCTGGATCACGGGGGTATCACAGCACCTTGGGTGTCCTCTCTCGGCAGTGGGCGTGGTCAACCCGCTGTGCATGCTGGGAGAGGGTACACAATGGGAAGATGCCATTTGGCGTGGGGCGATTCCAGGGGGACCCCTAGGCATTCAGGGAGACCTCTGGTCCAGTGAGCGTGCCTCGTGGCCCACATGGCATGAGGTGCGCGGGTGTGTTTAGGCCTCGGGCACCTTCAGCCCGAGGCTCTGCTGCTGCATCGTAGGCCCAGCTCTCCTAACAAAGGCCTACGCTTCGGAGAAGGACCCCAGGCTGCCCGTTTGTAAAGGGGGCCCATCTATAGGAAAGGAGTTCCAGGGGTAAATCAGTCCCAGCGGAGATACCGACGGTACTGCTGTCTCGGGGAGAGGCCTGGAGGCCTGCCTAAAGGGGGATCCATCATCTCTGACATCCGTGCTCCATCCCGGCTGCTAGGACTGCTCTTATCCGGGTGAGCAATACCCACTCAGGCTTGAGTGGCGACGAGTGTATATATATTTGGGATCTAAGTGTTGCGTGCCTGAACCTTCCCCTACATCTTCAACTTTCCTGCCTTCGCTTTCTTCAAGTTGACTCAAAAGTAAGAAAAAGAATAAAGCCTTGCTGATTAGGTTTTACTCGTGTGTGGACATTGGCCTTATTTCTGAATACACTGATGTATCTAGACAACGGAGCTGAAGGATCCACTCGTGAGAGGTATTTTGCTGCAGACCCAAAGGTAATTAAACAGTGGATTTTCATACTACCACAGGGGAGGAGGAGGAGAGAGAGAATAGTGCTCCGGAGAAGAAAACCCCCCCTGGTAGCTACACTAGTAAAAAAAAAAATGTCCCCGGATTTAATTAAAAAAATCTGGTCACCTTAGCCTACACAGGACATAATTAACAAAATGTAAACAAGCCCCTGGTGTGCAAGGTCTGAGTAGGCCGAAGGCTGAGATGGCAGTTCTGGGCGGGAGGAAGGGGTTGCCCTCTGCTGCTGGAGTAGTCAAGTACAATAACCTAACTTCAGAGGAAATGAAATGCATAAAGAGAGCGCTGAGTAGGAGATGAATCGCTGCCCCTGAGATAAAATCCTGGCACTCTCACCTTCCCAGGTTTGATGGCTCGGAAAGCTCCTGATTTAAGCTGTGCGATTCCCACCTTCCACCCGTTGCCAGGCAACCCTCGCTGTAGACAGCGGTGTACCGTAGGTGTTACATGATAGTTTGCTGTTTTATTGGGACCATATTTTTAGATTTGATTTCTGCATTAATCAAAAAAAAAGTTTTATTAACACAGGATAGCGACAGTCTCACTCTCCTGATTCATTGTAAATGAAGGGAAATAGGAAGAGCCAACGACAGCAGAAACACGTCAGGTGGCATGGAATCCAATCAGTTACTATGGGCAACTAGGACGCAACTCTTAATTTTTTTTTCTATCCTTGACTTCTTCTGTCTGCAAAATATTGTCACTATCGGTTGTGATTTTGTCCTCAGTTTTTAGACAATTGGGGCTCATCCACATAGGCCTATGTATAACTTCTGCATGTAATGCAGGTTCTTGCTGTGGTGGCAGTGCTAGCAGAAGATCCTGCGTAAAATACACACCCAAAGTACTCACATTTAGGCCCCTTTCACACTGAGGCGTTTTTACCGCATTTTCACGCTAAAAATAGCGCTGTAATAACGCCTGAAATAATCCTGCCCCAGCATTCTCAATGTGAAAGCCCTGAGGGATAGATCACTATTATTGGAGGACCGTCCTTCTACTAGTAGATCAGGACCTGTGATACCCTTTATCACTACCTTTTCCACACAACATTTTGCAATAAAGAAAATTATTCAAAAACATTGGCATCTGCTAGGGAATGATAGAATCATTAGTCAATTTCTACCTCCTAAACCCCAGGTGATCTTCAGGGGAGCACCATCCCTTCGAGATAAGGTGGCTCCGAATGTGGTGGATCCTTCCACAAAAGGAGTTTCCTTTTTCCAAAAAGGACTGTCGGGGTATTACCAATGTCGGAGATGCTAAGTGTGTACTCTTAACAAGAGCAAACAGAAGAAAACTGAGATTTTCCATTCAACCAGCACATCAAAAGAGCACTCCGTTGAGCCATTTATTACATGCAGCTCAACTGGCATTGTTTATTTGTTACAATGTCCGTGCGGGCTCCAGTATATTGGCAGAACAAAGAGATCAATGCAGGTGAGGTTAGGTGAACATATCACCAACATTAGGTCAGGTTTTCCAAATCATTCAGTTTCAAAACATTACGACATTTATCATAAACGCAACCCTGAGGGTACATTATTTCTGGGGATAGATAAGTTTGAACCTCACTGGAGGGGCATTTCCCTGGTCAGGGAACTATCTAAGTTAGAGATGGCCTGGATATACCGGGTCCGGTGTTACAGCCCTCATGGCTTGAACATTGACACAGATGTTAATGCGTTTATTGATAACGGGTGATGCTGTGTCTAAATGTGTGAACTGGTTCTGATTTCTGTTTCCGCTACTTATTGCCCATATGGTCCACATATACCAGCCCCCATTTTGGCCATCTAAGTGGGGTGAACATATGATTATCCTGTTAACCTTTTGTGGTTTCCTGCCCCAAACTTGCATGTTCTGTCATGTTCACTATCAGAACCTCCGTGATTTTTTGCCCTGTAGCAATAGGCCAGAATTGGAGGTGACGTTTATGTAGTCTATAACCTTTATTTACAATATAGGGAATATATGACTTTACATTTCACAGACGTGAGTCTCTTGATATTGTCGCTTGCTTCCTTGAGGGAGATGTGATTGGCAGGATATTTAGTAACCTGAAGGAGGTGGAGTCATGGAATCATCATTAACCTTTGACAAAGCCCCTTAAGATTTATTTCACATTTATAATATCCCATTTATAATATTCCATTTAAATCTCATTAGATATTTTTAGACACCTTTCATTTTTATTTGTATTTTATTTTCATTGCAGTCAGCATGAGTGCGAATGCAATTGAAAGATTCCCACCGATCGGTGGCTAACCATTGTGGGGGGGCCGTTCTGGCCTCTCATAATGTTTTGGCAATCACCGATCAGTATGGGCAACATTTCCCCTATTCAACATGGCGGATCTGTGCGGAGGTCAGAATCGGGCGTGTCCAGCGTTCCGTGTATGATAAGAAGCGGTGAGTCAGCACGCCGCTCGTGCCCCTGGAAGACGTCATCTCTGACGAAACGGCGTAGGGAGGAGCGACCTGCTGACATCACCGACAAACCAACAAACGCTATCCCGGAAGGACGGGCGGATAGTGAAGCCGGCCGGCTTACGAACGAATTTATGCTATTTTATCATCACTTTCATGTAAGTGTAAACTTTTTATTTTTATTAAAACTGCCTATAAGTACTTCAGCATGGTGGCCTTTACATTTCTTTTGGGATCTTCTATCCGGGAACGGTATTAAGGAGCCTGATTGTGGAGGAAGATATCAATTGCTGATCTGTTATTCAAAGACCCTTGGCGGGGGAAACAGCCACAGGCGGGTGTGATCTCTTTCATTAGGGATCCATACTAGTCGGTAAGGAGATTTGATATTGAAGGTGGAGGAGTCTATTCTTTACAAGTGTCACACACTTTTCTTGGGTGTTTTGGAGTGTGAAGTCACCATTTTTCACCTGGAGGAACTTTCTACAGTGCCTTTTTAAGAAAAATAACTTTTGAACTTGAACATTCGTTTATTTGAGATCATTGCTTCAATTTTTCTTGGACACTTTGCAGTATGAATTATATGTCACATTAATTTTCACTGTTATATTAGTGTCAGATGGTTATTATCATAGGTCACCAGGTTATATTGTCATTATATTTTTCATTTACATAGGATGTGGGCATCATTAATTGTGTCACCAACAATAGTTAACCATTAGGTGGTAGGATAGTACCTGTTGTGTTACACTATGTGATTATTCTTGCTCTGTGTCTTTAAGATATGTCCCCTTCTTTCTAGCTGAACTCTCTCTCTCACCGTAGTTCTTTATATATCTCCTCCACTTCCTGATTCTGGTCATTACTCCTGTATATCTTCCATGCTAAACATCTTACATGTGGCTTACAACTGCAACGTTTTTCTACCTATGAATATCCATCATTAAACGGAACATTCGAAAGGATTCATCGTCTGTCGTCCTAACTGTGAGTTTATTCATTGAGTTAAACTGCCTGTATCGATGCAAGGGATGAATATCAAACCAGCTTGAGTAAGGCCTACTTAAACCTGGAGATGAACTTTATCGCTTTGTAGTTGAGACAGAACAGTAGAAAAACGGAGTTTCACAGCCTAATTACAAGATTTCTGCATGTCAGTACTGAAACAGACAAGATTTACTGCCCTCATAGCAAGACAGAAGGGACAGAGCAGCACATGGCAGCCTTATAGCCTGAGACAATCTGCACAGTGTCATATTTCAGCACACAGATCCTGCCTGCTTTCACAGTCAGTCTGCTATCATGAGTGACCAAGCTTCTGCATGTGAACTCACATCTACCTCCCCACAAGTTCCTGAAGAAACTGAGTTACCCAAACGCTCAGTTAAACCCACTTGGAAAGTAATGGAGAATTATGAAGCTTCAAGGACTGAATCGTCAAATAGCTTGGAATTAGTCTGGGAGAAAATCCTTGCTGAAGCCAATACAGTGTCTGTTGAACGTGAACTACTGACACTAGAGGGCGCCATTAAACAACTTTCTGCCTCATATGAGCTTTATCAGCTTACCAGCATCAAATTCACTAATGTCTTACAAAACATGAAGTCAGAAAGTGCGATGATGCAATTAAAGCGCGTCAATGCTCTCAATATTGAAAGAGACAGTTTTATCCAGCAAACCAGATTAAAGGCAGAAGCAAAAATAAAGCTGTTACAGGACACTGCATCTCACAGATCTGTTTCCACCAGACGTTCTAAAAACTCGTCAAGATCCCATAGTTCAAGATACTCAACACTCAGTGAGCGACTTATTAATGCCCGCGCTGAAGTGGAAGCCAGCAAAGTGCAGGTGGCATATGCAGAAAAAAGAGCAGAGTTTGAAGCGCAGTCAGCACGTCAAAGGGCAGAGTTGGAAGCGCAGTCAGCACGACAAAGAGCAACAATGGAAACCTTAAATGAACAGTGTAAACATGACACAGCTATGGCAAAGCTAAGGGTCCTACAGCAAGCTATCAGTGCAGACGAAGGTGCAAGTGAGAAAGACAGCATTAACCTAAACATAGCAGATATGGAAGACCCCCTCAAACGCACTAAAGACTATGTCCTAAGCCACTGCAGTGCACACTCCATTGTCTCCAATGCTCCCGACTACATAGAGACTCCTTCACAGCTTCAAGTTAAAGAGGTTCCAGCAACTTCCTGCACTCAAAATCACTCCACTGCATTTCCTACCTGCCTACCTTGCCTGCCTTCATACGTCACAGAGCATCAGCGCAAGCTTCAAGCAAGTCATCAATCTCCAGTCATTGGTACAGCCTTGAATCAACGTACCATTGGAACAACTGACTTCAAGCAAGCAACTCACCTGGATGCATCTGCTGCACCATATTTCCCTGTATCCTTTAACAATGTCAAAGATAACGCAATCAGCACCATACAGCCAACAGCATCTCACATAAAGGCGGAGACAACTGAGACAGAAGAGTTTGTGAGGTACATGCTTCGCAGAGAGCTCACAAAGACTGGTCTTACAAGTTTTGATGACCAACCTGAGAACTACAGAAGTTGGAAATGTGCCTTCAGAACTACAATCAGCAATATTGGCATTACAGCTGATCAAGAATTGAATCTGCTGATCAAATGGCTTGGTCCTCTATCTGCTGCACGTGTTAAGCCATTAAGATCGGTTTTCATGGACAATCCTACTGCAGGCCTCACAGCTGCATGGGAGCGACTAGAGCAAAGTTATGGCAGTCCAGAAGCTATAGAAAATGCTTTGTTCATACGTCTGGAAACTTTCCCAAAGATATCCGGTAAGGACAACAAGGAGTTCCAGAGACTGAGTGACCTTCTCCTTGAGCTTCAGCTAGCCAAGACAGACCCAAAACTACCTGGACTCAGTTACCTTGACACTCCAAGAGGGGTAAACCCAATTGTCTCCAAGCTCCCGTATGGTTTGCAAGAGAAATGGACTGCACTAGGGTCATCATACAAAAGAGAGAACAAGGTTTCCTTCCCTCCATTCTCTTTCTTCTGTGAATTCATCAGGGAAATTGCAGAGACCAAGAACGATCCAAGTTTTTCCTATGGTGAGTACAGCCTCTTCTCACCCTTTCCTAAGAGTACCAGTCTTCAGGGCAACTATAGAAACCATAGAGGCCCAGTGTCCGTGAAAAAGACTGACATCCTTCCCACTCCTACCACAGTTCTGGCCACGAACAAACAGAGTAGGAAGATTGAAAACCCTAACAGAGAGTGTCCCATACACAAGAAGCCACACCCCCTCAATAAATGTATCGGCTTTAGGAAAAAGCCTCTGGAAGAGCGCAAGGAGCTTTTAAAGACATTTAGGGTATGTTTCAGGTGCTGTGCTTCTACAGAACATTTTGCAAGGGACTGTAATGTGTCCATGTGCATAGAGTGTGGCTCTGAAGAACATGTGCAAGCCCTCCATCCTCTTGAGCCCAGCTCTGCACAACCTGCCAACGCTCCTCCTAGGTTAACGCATGGCGGGGAGAATACAGACCAAGTGCCTAATTCTACCATCATTTCTTCATCCTGCACTGAAGTTTGTGGAGAAGACCGCTGTGGTAAGTCCTGTGCTAAGATATGCTTGGTGAACATATACCACAAGGATCAACCAGAAAAGTCTCTAAAGGCATATGCTATCTTAGACGATCAGAGAAATCGATCACTTGCAAAATCGGAATTGTTCAATCTATTTGAAATAAAAGGCGAAGCTCATCCTTACACCTTGGGTACCTGTAGTGGAACTATAGAGGTTTCTGGAAGAAGGGCTCATGGACTCATGGTATCTTCTCTCAAAGGTAACTTGCAATTACCCTTACCTACACTTGTTGAGTGCAATCAGATACCTGCTAACAGGGAAGAAATCCCTACTCCAGCTGCTGCTTTCCAACACCCTCACCTCAAGGTAATAGCAAATGAGATACTGCCGCTTGACAAAGATGCTCAGATCCTTCTTCTGTTAGGAAGAGACATTCTAAGAGTTCACAAGGTACACAGACAAGTCAGTGGACCCCCAGATGCCCCATTTGCCCAGCGCACGGATCTAGGGTGGGTCATCATAGGCAATGTCTGCATAGGCAAAATGAAAAGACCTACCAACATTTCGTCATTCAAGACAAATGTTCTGCCAAATGGCCGAAACACTTACTTTGAGCCATGCCCACATCACTACTGGGTGAAAGAGAAGATAGCCAGCCACGAATGGCAACATGGTATCTCAGGTGACACAAGCCCTTTCTCCTGCCATGATGGCGACTTCGGCTCTACAGTGTTTAAAGCAACCAGTGAAGATGACATACTGGCTCCTTCAATGGAAGACAAAGAATTCATCAAGGTAATGGACAATGAGTTCTTTCAAGATGACTCCAATAACTGGGTAGCACCCCTACCCTTTCGTCTCCCAAGAGAGAGATTGCCCAACAACTTACAGCAGGCCATCAGTAGATTCTCCTCCTTAAAGCGAAACTTAAGAAGGAAACCAGAGATGCAAAGGCACTTTGTGGACTTTATGCAAAATGTATTTGACAGAGATCATGCAGAGCCTGCTCCCCCACTAAAGGAGGGAGAAGAATGCTGGTACCTTCCATCCTTTGGCGTGTATCACCCACGCAAACCAGACCAAATCAGAGTTGTCTTTGATTCCAGTGCTCAGCACGAAGGTGTTTCTCTTAACAACATGCTCCTTACGGGACCCAACTTGAACAACAGTCTAATAGGAGTCTTGATTCGTTTCAGACAAGAGCCTGTAGCAGTAATGGCTGACATTCAACACATGTTTCACTGCTTCATCGTCAGAGAAGACAACAGAAACTACCTCAGGTTTCTATGGCACAAGGACAATGACCTCAACAAGGAAGTTATAGATTATCGCATGAAGGTACATGTCTTCGGTAACAGTCCTTCCCCAGCAGTGGCAACTTATGGGCTAAGGAAAACAGCTCAGACTGGAGAAGTTGAATATGGATCTGATGCCCGTCAATTTGTTGAAAGAAACTTCTACGTTGACGACGCACTTAAGTCCTTTCCAACTGCTAAAGAAGCAATTGATCTTCTCACCAGAACAAAGGAGATGCTGTCTGTAGCAAACCTTAGACTGCACAAGATTATATCCAACAGCCGGGAACTTATGAATGCCTTTCACTCTGAGGACTATGCCACTAGTCTAAAAAACCTTGACTTAGGTACAGATGTGCCTCCTGTACAGCGAAGTCTGGGTTTGTTGTGGAACATCAAGCAAGACAAATTCACCTTCCAAGTGTCAACTTGTGACAAACCCTTCACTAAGAGAGGAGTCCTGTCCGTGGTGAATAGCATCTATGACCCACTGGGTTTCCTTGCTCCAGTTACCATTCAAGGTAAGATTTTACTAAGACAGTTGTCTACTGAGAACATAGACTGGGATACTCCCTTGCCTAGTGAGAATCAACACAAGTGGGAAAGGTGGAGATATTCTTTGAAGTCACTAGAAAAACTTCAGATTCCCCGTTGCTATGTTCAGAGTTCCATTTCAACTGCTAACCGGAGAGAGATTCATATTTTCTCTGATGCATCAGTTGAAGCTATTGCTGCAGTAGCCTATTTGAAGACCTCTGAACTGAATGGAGAATCACACTGTAGTTTTGTCCTAGGCAAGGCAAAACTCACTCCCAAGCCTGCACATACCATACCAAGACTTGAACTTTGTGCAGCCATGCTAGCAGTAGAAATTGCTGAGGTCATACGAAGTGAAATGGACACTAGAATTGATTCTTTCACCTTCTATACAGACAGTAAGGTAGAACTTGGTTACATAAACAACCAAACAAAACAATTTTATGTGTACATCAGCAACAGGGTTGAACGTATCAAGAGATTCTCTCTACCAAGTCAATGGCATCACGTTCCCACTGAACTCAACCCAGCTGACTATGGGACCAGAGCCGTGTCACCTGCCGCTCTTCAGGACAGCTTATGGCTGTCACCTCCAAGGTTTCTGTGTGAGGACTCTTACTTACTCCCTATCGACACCACCTATGGACTAGTAAGCCCTGAAGATGATAAGAAAATAAGAACTGTGAACACCTCACTCTACACTTCTGTAAGTACAAAACAGAGGCTGCGGTCACACCATTACAGGCATCAATGGAAGCAGGTGCAGCATCTAGCCAATGTGTTCTGGCATCGCTGGAAGAAAAAGTATCTTCATCACCTTCAAGGTCGTAACAAATGGCAAGCATCTAAGCCGAATCTTAAGGTTGGAGACCTCATCCTTCTAAAAGACAAGGAAGTTTGTCGGAATGAGTGGCCTATGGGTCTTATTACTAAAGTTATGCCCAGCGACGATAACAAAGTCCGGAAGGTAGAAGTCAAGGTAACCAAGGGAGGATCGACACGAACCTTTAGTCGACCAATTACAGAGTTAGTACTCCTTTTGCCAGGTGAGTGACTTGTGCAAGGACTAGCCATGCTGTCGGCACGGCGGGGAGTACATTGCTGCCATCTACAGGTTCTACTCAGAACTTTGAAATTCTTTGAAGACATCATACTGTGACTTAATGTTCTTCATCCTGTTGAACTTACGTTTATTATTTGCTTGTTGCATGTTTTTTATTACAGGTTCCAGGACATTTGTCAGTATTGGACTTTTTGAAAATATATATTTTAGTTTAAGGTTATGAAATCTAAAGATTTCAGACGGGGAGTGTTGTGTTACACTATGTGATTATTCTTGCTCTGTGTCTTTAAGATCTGTCCCCTTCTTTCTAGCTGAACTCTCTCTCTCACCGTAGTTCTTTATATATCTCCTCCACGTCCTGATTCTGGTCATTACTCCTGTATATCTTCCATGCTAAACATCTTACATGTGGCTTACAACTGCAACGTTTTTCTATCTATGAATATCCATCATTAAACGGAACATTCGAAAGGATTCATCGTCTGTCGTCCTAACTGTGAGTTTATTCATTGAGTTAAAATGCCTGTATCGATGCAAGGGATAAATATCAAACCAGCTTGAGTAAGGCCTACTTAAACCTGGAGATGAACTTTATCGCTTTGTAGTTGAGACAGAACAGTACCTACATTACGCAGCGCAACTGTTACGTTTTTACAATATCTTTATTTGTGCATATCCACATTTTTAGTTGCAGCAGCGGCCACTTTTTATCATTAGTGGTGTTATTTTATAATTTTTCACATTTTGACTTGCGCAGTATTTTCTTTACACATAACTTTAAATAAATATAGCCCATTGGGCGCTACACGTGAGGTGGGCGGTGATGTAATCACGCTGGGACTAGGTGGAGCTGTGTATGCAGAAGTATGTATTGTTTTTTACTTCTGAAATGTGAGTGGATTTTTAGATGAAAATAAATACTTTTTTTTTATTAGCGATTTGCACTGTTTTTTTTTTCCTCTTGCCTCTTATATGATTGACACAACACTGAGAGCCACGGATTTGGAGTGTACATCCAGTGGGAGCGTTGCCACTTATAACACTGCAAAGCGCATATAGACCTCCTGTAATTAGTGAGGTCCATTCAAGCAGGTGACAAGACACCCATAGGTGTGGTGAAGGGGACTGTGGTGATCAGAGGCAATTACTGGATAGTTTCTGGTGTATGGGATTGCACATTATTTTTTTACAGACATTGAATCGTTTGTTGATGGACTGTATGTATATTTTGTTTCAAATATTTTATTGAATTTTATAATTATCAACAAAATTCCATTAACAGAGCATATACAATAATATAATAGAAATAGCTATTCCATTAACAGAACATGTACAATAGTATAGTAGAAAAAGGCGTAATCATTCAGGAAAGTAACTCTTATAAATGAAAATAGATAACCTAGCGGATTGTAGGATAAGATTATGTAACATGAAGTGTCATAATCATAGCTTCATGGCAGCTATTTGAAGACAAGTAATTGAGAAATTAAGTTGATTGAAATAACATAATATAATTATGTCACCTATGAAGAGAATAGAATTGAATGAACCTATAAAGAAATATAAAGTTAAAGCAGGTCGTCTTTTTTTTTCGTCGATTCTGGTCAGTTTTCCTGACGAGAAACCTGAAAGCCTCGTACACTTGGCCGGTTTTCTCGGCAAGAAAGCTCTGCAAGCAGTTTTCTTGTTGGTTCTTGCCGAGAAAACCGGCCGTATGTACGCGGCTTCACTCTATGCAGAGAGAGTTTGTTTTCCACGCCTTTGCTACAGTTTGTTTAGCTGCCGTAGTTATAAGAAGAAGTGGACTGTATTATGTATATTTAAAAGAAAAGATGGACTAAAGTAAATTTACTTTATATAGATGATTTTTACACTGTTTTCAGATATTTATTTATGCACTATAATTTGAATGCACTTTATTGAAGGAGAGCGCTTCACTGTTTTGTGACTATATACATTTATTGCATTTTGTACAGGTGGTTGGGTGTATAGTGGTGCTAGCTGCCTCCTATAGTATATAGAGTTGAGTAATAGGTAGTTTATACACAGGGATATCGTGGAACGTTTTTTTCACATTTATATTCTACGGGCATAGTTCGCACCATTAAAGGTGCAGTGCATTTTAGTGAAAAGAAAAGTACAGCGTGCTGCATTTTTCTACAATGTAAACATGCTTAAATTTGTGCAAACGCACCCCAACGCATCACAGTGTACATAAAAGCCCAAAGAAAGAAGAAGGAAGTGACCTCGCAGGACAAACACAGATATAAAAATGCGTCAACTGCATGTAAATGCGCATCAAATGCATGCAAATGTGCATGAAAAAAAACCGCATAGTAGACACGCAGTTTTTGATGTGAATGGGCCCTAAGTTATACGCTATGCTCATATCTACTTCTGTACTGAGCACACAATACAAACTAGCAGAGGCACGCTGACGTCAGCTCAGGTCTTGGTCGAGTTGCATACACGGTCTTGGAAATGAACAAAAGGGAGTCGCTGTGAATGGGTTTGTTTGAGTTTGATAAATGTGGGTGAGTAGCAGGAGGGGGCAGATTAGACAGACAATGGTGTCACCCCGTGCAACCTTGCCCGGGCTGCTGTGTTGATATTCAGCCGGGTCGAGATGGCAGTGAACGCCCATCTACCTGATACCTAATCTCCTCATTAAAATACCGCTGAAGGGAACCAGAAAAGTCCCAGAGAGGCTTCTGATTGCTTTCATTATTGAAACCTTTAAAGAAATGCAAGAAAACTAATGAATGTATAGATAGGATTAGTCTGGAGTCCAGTAATGAGACTTTGGCAGAGGGTAATTGGTATAGCTGCCAACAAGCAGATATCACCCATTCTATCCTATTCTTCCTTCTGTGAACATCACAGAGAAGGAATGTGGCCCCATTAACACCTGTGCCGTCTGATGCAGTGCCTTTTATCATGTGTCAATGTGCCTTATGCTGTTTTTATTATTGTACAGGACTTATATAGCATATATGATTTATTGGATGTGATTTTTTTTGGATGGGATAGCATCATTCTTAGGGGGACCCTGCAACGGGACATCGCTGCAACATTTGTCTGGACGTATCTCTGTTAATAACTATACAAGCACAGTTTCACCAGGATTCTTTTGGACCCTTTGATAATAACTGTTTGTACATTGCATGTGTAGCGGCCTCCTCTCTCTCTCCTCTCTTCTATCAGCTCATCTGTCTCTTGTCTAGGGGTACCTTAGAGGAGAGAGAGCGGGGTCACCACGCCAAGCCCTCACCGCAGATGTTTGTGTGGTGTAAGCAAAGTTCTTATTTTACCTTCGGGTCGGTGTTCTGCACCTGGAATCTCCAAAGAAAGTTACCTTGAACAATGTCTGCCAGAAAATGAGCCCCACACCATTAAAGTCCAACACTCCTTTATTCTTCTCAATGCACAAGTGAACACAATCAGTTGGACTTCCTTAGAGAACAGAACAGACAAGGAGGTGTGGATGCGAGTAGGCCCAGACACAATGAACTCTCCACTTCCTTCCTGAAAGTGGGTTGCGGTCTCCAAGCGAGGGGGGATTTCCTTCCAAGTGGTCTCCGATGAGAGGCTCACCTGTCACTGGCAATATGCTGCACCAGGTCTTCAAGCGAGTATCTCCCACCGGTCCATTACGCCTTCCGAATTTGGGTACCCACTCCCAGGGTTCCCTAGGACCTCCTTCCCTCGCAGAACTCAGTGGTGGGCACTGAGCTCCAGACCTCCATTCCGAGTACCTCACCCCAGGCTAAAGGTGCCTGGGATGGAACACGACCACCGAATGTCCTCTAGGCCTAGGCCCGCCTAGAGGACCGACACGAACCACCGCCCTCAGGCTGAAGATGCCCGGGACTCGACTCTCGCCACCAAAAATGGCCGCCCCCTTTATACCCCCTCCCAGCAAGCACGGCGGGTTCCTCGCCCCACCATACAACCGCTGAGAGAGGCCAAAAAGAGGTACGCCACCGCAACGATGGCTCAACCCCGGGCCCAAAGTGACAGCGCCACCTGGTGGGCCCCAGGGAACCATACATCAGTTTCCCCACCAGATTCAAAAATAGGGAAGCATATACCCGCTACACATGCATTTAGGGCTGCCATCGGGGGGGGGGACACAACCCATACACATGTAGGGGACCAGGGCGTCATTAGGGGCCCAGGTGTCCTGAGAGGCCCAGGTCCCAACCAGCAAGACCGAGTTGTTGCTGCTGTAGTAACTAGCAATTGCTAAAGCAGGCTGGCCACAGAGTGGGAAGGTGGGGTGATATCATCTGCACTCTGCCTCTCCCTGCAGACTGGATGCTGGTTTGGGCACCACACCAGTCACAGCTCAGCCATGCTCAGTGCTCACTGTGGAGTGGTCTGGAGGCAAGTTGTTTGACATCACAATGGTAAATTGATTGACAATGTTGCTGGATGCGGGCCTGTGCTGTGACTCTCTCTTTGTTGGATTGGGCTGTTTGTGACTGCATCTTTGTTCGATGGGGATGTCTTTTTGCTGGATTGGGCTGTCTCTTTGCCATATAGGGATGTCTCTTTGCTAAATATATGGGGATGTCTCTTTGCTGGATTGGGCTTTTTATTTGCTGATCATATGGGGCTGTCTCTTTACTGCATTGGGCCATCTCTTTGCTGAATATATAGGGAAGTCTCTTTTCTGGATTTGGATGTCTCTTTGCTAAATATATGGGGATTTCTCTTTGCTGGATTAGGCTCTTTGCCGAATATATGGGGATGTCTCTTTGCTGGATTGGGCTTTCTCTTCACTGATTATATGGGGCTGTCTCTTTACTGCACTGGGCCATCTCTTTGCTGAATATATAGGGAAGTCTTTTTGCTGGATTTGGATGTCTCTTTGCTGAATATTTTTTTTGCTGAATATATGGAGCTGTCTTTTTGCTGGATTGGGCTGCCAGTGGGCGGATTTGGTGGGACAGCCTGAGGGCAGGCCCTGGGGAATGTTGGTGGTCAGGCCTGGGGGGGCCCAGGCCTAAAGCTGTGTAAGGGGCCCCAAATGTCTGATGGCTGCCTTGGATGCATGTACTCTAGACATGTGCACAACATAAAAGTTTGTTTAGTTTGGTTTCGTTTCTGTGCGTTTCCGTTCATTCGGAACAATTCGTAATTTTGTAAGACGTGGGTTATCGTATTCGGACTCTTTCGTATTTCCGTAAGGGTTATTTTTCTGTTGATTCGTTTTTCCGTTAGTTTAATTTTCGTTGATTCGAAATTCGTATTTACGTTATATTTTGTATTCGGCCGCGTTCGTATTTTCGTAAGAACTATATTTTCGTTGATTTGCAATGATTCGTATTTTCGTGTCTAATTTCCGTTGATTGGAAAATCGTACTTTTGTAGATTTAATTACATTCGTACTTTCGTTAGAATACATTTTCCGTTTATTCGAAACACTACTCGTCGTAATTTTGTTATTCGTACTTTCGTAACATTGTTTTCGTAGATTATTAATCGGGGCATAATTCGTAATTTTACATAATGTGTCAGAATAGGAGAAAACAAAAATATGTCAGATATTACAAAATACAAATATAGAAATTAGAATCTAGACAGAGTATGCTTAAAGCGGAGCTCCGCCGGAAAAAAAAATATTAAAAGCCAGCAGCTACAGCTACAGCAGCTGCTGGCTTTTAATATTTGGACACTTACCTGTCCTGGAGTCCAGCGACGTCCGCAGCAGAGGACGAGCGACCGCTCGTCGCTCTACTGCTCCCTCCGCCATCCTCGCTGAGGGAACCAGGAAGTGAAGCCCTGCGGCTTCATGCCCGGTTCCCTACGGCGCATGCGCGAGTCGCGCTGCGCCGTTCTGATTGGTGCTCCTGTGTTCTGGGAGCCGAGTGTCTCCCAGAACACTACGGGAAGTCTGGGGGAAGTGACGTCACTCCCGCAGATTCCCGGAGAGAGGACTCCCAGATGTGGGTGAAAATACCTGTCTTAGACAGGTATCTTCACCCCCCTCCCCCCTGAAAGGTGTCAATTGTGACACCGGAGGGGGGGAGGGTTCCGATTAACAAAAGTGAAAATTTAGGGTGGAGCTCCACTTTAAGAAACAAAGAATTTCTCTCACAAGTCACAACTTTACTCACAAATCCAACAGAACAGTGCAACCTACCCAACCACAACCTATCTGGACTGTGGATGGAATGCACTGCAATCTAACACAGAAAAACACACAAGGGAATAAGAAACAAGCTCATTGGGGGAAGAGACAACCTCTTCAGGGGAAGGGACAAGCTTATTGACCAACGTCCAGAACTAATTCAAAACTAACGAAATAGAATTTTACGTTTTTTCGAATTTTCGTTGTTTTGATTTCTGTTTTGCGAAGATTCGTAATTTTTTTTCCGTTCATTTTGATTTTCGTTAATATGGATCTTTGTTCGTTATTTTCATTGTTTTGTTTTACGTTTTCCGAATATATGTAATTTCGCGTTTTCGTTCATTTTGATTTTCATTATTTTTTTGATCTTTGTTCAGTATTTGTTGTTTTTATGTTTTAGTTTTTTACGTTTTCGTATTTTGGCTGTTTCAAATTTACGAAATTCGTATTTTCGTTGTTTTCCATATTCGTTCTTTTCGATAATTCGTTGTTCGTTTGTAATTTTATCAAACCGTTCGTTTATTCGTATGTTTAATTTTGACGAATAACGAATTCGTAACTAAACGAATTGCACATGTCTAATGTACTCTTATTAATCTTTTCTTAAAGCTTGTATTATTTCCATACAGGTGTGCGTCTATATACTTATTGGGTAATGTTATATGCTGGTTGCAGTAGTTCCTCTGATCCCAATTACTTTGATTAGATTATTGGTTCATTTCCCAGAAAGGGAATCACCTCTGCTCACAGAGGCCCTGTCCTGGGTGGAGACACTGCCAACTTTATTATTAAACCCACTCGTCCACTTAGCAAAAATTCTGGTTCTCTTATTTATCTACAGGTTTAGTCCAGCATCCTATTTATGGAGGGCCATTTCCTCAAAAGAGGGCTACAAAACTTCTGGCTGGACATGCACTTTAATAAATCTTGCATAATTTAGTTTATCACATAAATCAAATGATGAGACAAAGCTCTTACAATTCCCAGATTTCAGCTTGTTCCAGTTTTATTAGTCCCAAATACTGCGGTAGACCTCGGTGATGGATCACACACTGACTGCAGCAAGATGTGACTGTGCACCAGGCAGACAGTGACAACACAGATCATCGAGTGATCCCAATACAAGTCCACTGGGAGGCCGGAGTGATTGATCATTGGGGTCTGTGACTTATTTCTGCGACACAAAACTAATTTCTTACATGATCGAAATCCAAACCGAAAATCACTTTGAGCCTTAGTGGAATTATTTCTTATATTACAGTTTACAAGGGAGCCCGACTATCACAGGTAGGCTCTCCCGGGATCCATGTCCATCCTAGAGTTGCAATTACTGGAAACGGGATTATATATATATATATATATATATATATATATATATATGTGTGTAGCGGGGTATTCCCCTTTAATACAGAGAGACAAGACTTTCCGGGTGAGAGGTGAGTCGGGAGGGAGTAGAGAAGAGACTTTACTGGAAGTGAAAGCAGAGGAGAGAGACTACATTACCCAGAACCCCTTTCGGCAATGTTTCCACCACAGAGACTCATGGGAGGGGTTATATAAGGAGGAGGCGAGGCGGAGCTTGGCCTCTTTGGGACACGAGACTTCAGTGGAGAGATCTTCCTGTGCGTATCTGCTTCTGTGCAAGGCCTGAAGCCTGGGGCCTTGCGCAGTTACCAAAGAGCCTTCCACCCCATCTCGAGCCTGGGTGACATCTGACTCGGTTTCTTCAACTGCTGCTGAGCCGGAGACCCGACCGCTGCGGACGCTGTGTGTGGAGACACAGCGGGTGGAAGTTCCCGGACTGAGATCGCGTCCAGAGGGGTGAGCGAGCACATGCTCAATCCATAAATACTGTATACCATTGTTAGGCCTACAGACTGCCGTGGCCCACCAGTTCCTATTTCAGTTCTGTTTCCCCACTGGAGATCCATAGCAGAACTGAGTCAAACGGATCTCTAGTCGAGTGTACTGTGTTGGCATTTTTACCCCCCCCCCCTTTGGATTACAAATGTGTTCCTGAAATGTGCACCACCGTTTAAAGACTTGCATGCAAAGAATTTTACCCCCCCTAGAGACTGAGTTATATGGTCAGGCCTGGCCATCTAGATAGTTTATTTAGTTGCTGCGCCATAGGGCGCATAGTGAAGTACTGTTACACGTGGCGCGTGTGCGCCATATCTGACTAGTTATAGTGTGTTTATTGCTGCAGGGCTCTGCTGATATATTCCTGTGATTTGTGATAACTGTTGATTTTATTGCCAGTAGAAGTAAACTCGTTATTCTTCTATCACTGCATTGGTGTTTGAATTTAACCATAGAGCATAAGATATATATATATATATATATATATATATATATATATATATATATATATATATATATATATATATATGACCCTAGACTAACTGTGCCAGAAGGGGGTCGAGTAAATTGCCGGAGCTGTCTTCAGGGCCCAAACTAAATCTGCGGCCCTCTTAACTGAAGGTATCGCTACATATATATATATATATATATATACGTATAAGCGTGAATAGAACCATATAAGAGTATCTTGTTCCTGATATAATTTCTTTCCCCCTTTCACTATCATCCGCTATCCCACCCTGAGCTCCCTTTGCAGCACCAACATATCCTCCAGATACAGCACAGGTCTTCTCTGTTAGAAGAAGCAACAGCAAGTAGCTTTCTATATTGTGAACTATATATGCATTATGCCTAACTATACCAGTAGGTGGTACTGTAGTGTTATAGTGTATTATTCTATGGTATGTGATCACAGGATGTTCTGTCTATGTTCAGTGCATGCACTTGTATGCTCCTTGTTCCTGTTCTCTTCCTGATTCATGCTGTAAGACATGATCTAATATACTCCATAAAATGAAAGCCGTTTGCTGTATCCAAGAGGCTTCCAAAGCATGATTTTAATACTCAGCTAATATGTTATGGGCCCAGGCACACTCAGCAAACCCAGAACACCCAGCGCACCCAGCAGGCACTGGACAGGATACTGGAAGTCTGTGAGTACTGTATACAAACAGCTGAAAGATGGCAAGTGGTTCAGATGTGAAGTTTGCAATTGCAAAGCTGAACAATGCCGATTACCAGCTGTGGAATTTTAAGATAGAAATGTTTCTCGGCAACGAATTGTTGCAAGTGCTGAATGCAGACAGACCCACAAATGGAGAGACAGAGGAATGGGACAGAAAGGATAGGCAGGCAAAAGCCATTATAAGCTTACTAGTTACTAGTGGAAGATGACCAGCTTATCCACGTAAGATTACAAAAAACAGCCAAAGGTATGTGGACTTCATTACAAAAGCTGCATCAGTGTTCAAATCTAAACAGCAAACTGTTTTTGCTAATAAAGTTATACAAGATGGGACTACAAGAAGGCCAGCAAATGTGTGACCACGGGAATGCTATGTTAGAGATCATAGAGCAGCTAAGCGCCATCGGAGAGGACATCAAAGATAACCATATTGTTGCCCTGCTCCTCTGCAGCCTTCCAGAGACATATAATGCTCTTATTAATGCTGTAGAAACCAGACCCCGAGCAGGAACTGACACTGGAATATGTCAAAGGGAAATTAATAGATGAATATGACAGAAGGAAAGAAAATACGCACCATAATGACAGAGCTCTTAAGATGTACAAAGGCACAAAGCACAACAAAGAAAGCTGAGCCTGTTTTTGCTGTAAAAGGACTGGTCACTTAAAAAAGGACTGTTCTATCTGGAAAGCTGAGCAGCGAAAGCTAAAGCTATCCACAAAAAGAGTCAAAGCAAAAGCCACACGTGCTCCCCTTCCACAGGCATCTCAAAAGAAAAACCACCCACCCCCTGCAGCTCATACACAGTGATTAATGCGGTCCAATGAAAACTCCCACGTCAGGCGGGAACAGATATCTACTGACTTTCATTGATGATTATTCCAGGTACAACTACTTATCTGATGAAACACAAGAATGAAGCATCAGAGAAACTTCAAGAGTTTGTTGCCATGGCTAGCAACAAATTCCAATGCAAACTGTGAATAATACACATTGACAATAGGGGAGAATACATAAGAGAAAAAACTGGCCCTATACCCCAAGAGACAAGGAATAGTACACCAAACAACCGCATCATACACTCCTAAACAAAACGGTGTAGCAGAAAGGAAAAATTTGCACTCTTAGACCCCTTTCACACTGGATGCTTTTTTCAGGTGCTTTAGCGCTAAAAATAGCGCCTGTAAAGCACCTGCAAAAAGCCTGCCCTGCAATCCCAGTGTGAAAGCCCGAGGGCTTTTACACTGGGGCTCTGCGCTGGCAGGACGTCAAAAGTCCTGCAAGCAGCTTCTTTGCAGCGCTTTAGGAGTGGTGAATACACCGCTCCTAAAGCACCCCTGCCCATTGAAATCAATGGGCAGCGGCGCTTTGCGGGCGCTTTTAACCCTTTTTCGGCCACTAGCGGGGGTGAAAAGCGTCCCGCTAGCGGCCGAACAGCACCGCAAAAATGAAATAAAGACAGTGGCGCTTTACCACTGACACCCGGACGCTGCAAGTGTGAAAGCACTCTTATAGAAATTGCCAGGTCCATGTTGTCGGATGCCAACCTACTTCACAAGTACTGGGGAGAAGCAGTCATGATTGCAACCTACCCACAGAACAAACTACCCTCAAGAGCCATTCAAAGTTCTCCATGCGAAATTTGGGACGGACCAAAGCCTAGCATAGGGCACATCAGACTGTTTGGATGTAAAGCATATGCCTATATTCCAATTGAAAAGCAATCCAAGCTGGAGAACAGAGCCATAGAGGGCATTCTAGTAGGCTACAGTGAGCAAATTAAGGATTACAGAATCCTACACCCAAAGACTGACAAAGTGACAATAGGCCGTAGTGTTTATTTTGATGAGAGCCCATTATCAGAAACACCGATCCCTGAAAGCTGCCACGTGAATATGTCCAGCAAACCAGAAGAAAAGGTCGGCAAAAACGAACCTGTGCAGGAGTCAGAACAAGAGGTGGATCTCACATTAAATCAAGTTCCCCACCAGAACCTGCTGAACTGCTTGAAATCAGAAGATCCACTTGGACTACAAAGGGGTTTCATGCTGTAATAGACATGATCTAGTATTCTCCATAAAAGTAAAGCCGTTTGCTGTATCCAAGAAGCTTCCAAAGCATGATTTCAATACTCAGCTAATATTCTCAACCCATGACAATGGGCTTTGAGTTTACATAGACACAGCCCAATTTCCTCTATTGGCTGTCAGATGGAAACGGACCGCCTGTCCATTTCCATCCGACTGTCATCCAATCCGACCCTCCAGAAAGATAAGGATTGGATCCCCATCCATCTGTTTTTAGCGGATAGGATCGGATCAGATGTCGGCGAGTGTCAACTGACACATGTCAATTTATATCCACCACTTCATAGAAGGCAATGAATGGTCTAATTGGGTCTGCCTGAAAAACTGGCAGACGAACACGATCGATCCAACCGTGTGAAAGCGGCCTAAAAGAGTATCTTGTTTCTGATGTAATTTCCTTCCCACCCCATCACTATCATCCACTATCCTACCCTGAGCTCCCTCCGCAGCACCAACATATCCTCCAGATACAACACAGACCTTCCCAATCCGGGACATTGGGCTTTAGGTTTGTAAGTCTAGAAGAGGAAATGGCTTGGTTGGACAAAGTAAGAGTCAGAGAATAAGTTCTCATGAAGAATATTCTTTCAAAAACAACCATCATTTAACGGGGCACATAAGAGGGCCAGAAGAGTGGTAGGGAACACCAGGTGAAGTGGATGCAGCTTCTCTCAGATTAGGTATTGAGATCCTAATGCACATATAAAAAACAAACAAGGGGGCGCCTCCATCTAGCTGTAGCACTTTATTAAAAAAGTATAAAAGACAATAAAAATGCACTAACTAGTTAAAAGTTGATCAAGGCTTGTCAAAAACCCATATACTGTAGACCTCCATAGGATCACCATGAGGCTATATTGATCCTATAGAGGTCTATATGGTTTTATGACAGGCCTTGATCCACTTTTAACTAGTGAGTGCATTTTTATTGTCTTTTTTACTTAAAAAAAAATCTCTACACCTAGATGGAGGCGCCCTCTTGTGTTTGTTTGTTTTCCACAAAGGAGACCTGACTATAACTGATAGGCTCTCCAGGGAACCATGTCCATCCTTGAGGTACAATTACTGGAGATGGGAGATATCAGTATGAATAGAACCATATAAGAGTATCTTGTTCCTGATGTCATTTCCTCCCCCCCCCCCCCCCACCACTATCCCATCCTGAGCTCCCTCTGCAGCACCAACATAATCTCCAGATACAACATAGATCTTCCCAACCTGGGACATTGGGCTTTAGGTTTGTAAGTCTAGAAGAGGAAATGGCTTGGTTGGCCAAAGCAACCAGATGATTACTTTTATTTTCAGAGTCAGAACATGAAAGCAAGAAGATGAGTTCTCAGGAGCAACATAAAAAATATTCTTTCAAGGACATTTGTGCAGCCCAATAAGCCTTAGTGGAAAAATGTCTTACATTACAATTCACAAAGGAGACCCGACTATCACTGGTAGGCTCTCCCAGGATCCATGTCCATCCTGGAGGTACAATTAATGGAGACAGGAGATATGAGATATGAGCATGAATATAACTATATATGAGTATCTTGTTCCTAATATCATTTCCTTCCCCCTGTCACTATCATCCACTATCCCACCCTGAGCTACCCCTGCAGCACCAACATATCCTCCAGATACAATACAGGTCTTACCAACCCGGGACAATGGACTTTGGGTTTGTAAGAGGAAATGGCTTGGTTGGCCAAAGCAACCAGATGATTACTTTTATTTCCAGAGTCAGTGAAAGCAAGAAGATGATGAGTTCTCAGGAGCAACAAAAAGAATATTATTTCATATACCCGTATATACTCGAGTATAAACCAAGTTTTTTAGCACATTTTTTTTGTGCTGAAAAAGCCCCCCCTCGGCTTATACTTGAGTCTCTCCGCTGTGTCATGCAGTCAATCGGCGGCCATCCAGTGTAACAAAGCCCCGCCTCCTCCGTGATAGTGGAACACTGATGAAGACGAGGCAGAGGCGGGGCTTTGTTACACTGGAAAGCTGCCGACTGCACGACACAGCCTGGAGATCGGGAGACTGCACGACGCAGCCTGGAGATCGGGAGACTGCACGACGCAGCCTGGAGATCGGGAGACTGCACGACGCAGCCTGGAGATCGGGAGACTGCACGACGCAGCCTGGAGATCGGGAGACTGCACGACGCAGCCTGGAGATCGGGAGACTGCACGACGCAGCCTGGAGATCGGGAGACTGCACGACGCAGCCTGGAGATCGGGAGACTGCACGACGCAGCCTGGAGATCGGGAGACTGCACGACGCAGCCTGGAGATCGGGAGACTGCACGACGCAGCCTGGAGATCGGGAGACTGCACGACGCAGCCTGGAGATCGGGAGACTGCACGACGCAGCCTGGAGATCGGGAGACTGCACGACGCAGCCTGGAGATCGGGAGACTGCACGACGCAGCCTGGAGATCGGGAGACTGCACGACACAGCCTGGAGATCGGGAGACTGCACGACACAGCCTGGAGATCGGGAGACTGCACGACACAGCCTGGAGATCGGGAGACTGCACGACACAGCCTGGAGATCGGGAGACTGCACGACACAGCCTGGAGATCGGGAGACTGCACGACACAGCCTAGAGATCGGGAGACTGCACGACACAGCCTGGAGATCGGGAGACTGCACGACACAGCCTGGAGATCGGGAGACTGCACGCCACAGCCTGGAGATCGGGAGACTGCACGCCACAGCCTGGAGATCGGGAGACTGCACGCCACAGCCTGGAGATCGCACTCGGGTGACTGCACGACATAGCCTGGAGATCGGGAGACTGCACGACACAGCCTGGAGATCGGGAGACTGCACGACACAGCCTGGAGATCGGGAGACTGCACGACACAGCCTGGAGATCGGGAGACTGCACGACACAGCCTGGAGATCGGGAGACTGCACGACACAGCCTGGAGATCGGGAGACTGCACGACACAGCCTGGAGATCGGGAGACTGCACGACACAGCCTGGAGATCGGGAGACTGCACGACACAGCCTGGAGATCGGGAGACTGCACGACACAGCCTGGAGATCGGGAGACTGCACGACACAGCCTGGAGATCGGGAGACTGCACGACACAGCCTGGAGATCGGGAGACTGCACGACACAGCCTGGAGATCGGGAGACTGCACGACACAGCCTGGAGATCGGGAGACTGCACGACACAGCCTGGAGATCGGGAGACTGCACGACACAGCCTGGAGATCGGGAGACTGCACGACACAGCCTGTAGATCGGGTGACTGCACGACACAGCCTGTAGATCGGGTGACTGCACGACACAGCCTGTAGATCGGGTGACTGCACGACACAGCCTGTAGATCGGGTGACTGCACGACACAGCCTGTAGATCGGGTGACTGCACGACACAGCCTGTAGATCGGGTGACTGCACGACACAGCCTGTAGATCGGGTGACTGCACGACACAGCCTGTAGATCGGGTGACTGCACGACACAGCCTGTAGATCGGGTGACTGCACGACACAGCCTGTAGATCGGGTGACTGCACGACACAGCCTGTAGATCGGGTGACTGCACGACACAGCCTGTAGATCGGGTGACTGCACGACACAGCCTGTAGATCGGGTGACTGCACGACACAGCCTGTAGATCGGGTGACTGCACGACACAGCCTGTAGATCGGGTGACTGCACGACACAGCCTGTAGATCGGGAGACTGCACGACACAGCCTGTAGATCGGGAGACTGCACGACACAGCCTGTAGATCGGGAGACTGCACGACACAGCCTGGAGATCGGGAGACTGCACGACACAGCCTGGAGATCGGGAGACTGCACGACACAGCCTGGAGATCGGGAGACTGCACGACACAGCCTGGAGATCGGGAGACTGCACGACACAGCCTGGAGATCGGGAGACTGCACGACACAGCCTGGAGATCGCACTCGGGTGACTGCACGACATAGCCTGTAGATCGGGTGACTGCACGACATAGCCTGTAGATCGGGTGACTGCACGACATAGCCTGTAGATCGGGTGACTGCACGACATAGCCTGTAGATCGGGTGACTGCACGACATAGCCTGTAGATCGGGTGACTGCACGACATAGCCTGTAGATCGGGTGACTGCACGACACAGCCTAGAGATCGGGAGACTGCACGACACAGCCTGGAGATCGGGAGACTGCACTCGGGTGACTGCACGCCACAGCCTGGAGATCGGGAGACTGCACGCCACAGCCTGGAGATCGCACTCGGGTGACTGCACGACATAGCCTGGAGATCGGGAGACTGCACGACACAGCCTGGAGATCGGGAGACTGCACGACACAGCCTGGAGATCGGGAGACTGCACGACACAGCCTGGAGATCGGGAGACTGCACGACACAGCCTGGAGATCGGGAGACTGCACGACACAGCCTGGAGATCGGGAGACTGCACGACACAGCCTGGAGATCGGGAGACTGCACGACACAGCCTGGAGATCGGGAGACTGCACGACACAGCCTGGAGATCGGGAGACTGCACGACACAGCCTGGAGATCGGGAGACTGCAGGACACAGCCTGGAGATCGGGAGACTGCAGGACACAGCCTGGAGATCGGGAGACTGCAGGACACAGCCTGGAGATCGGGAGACTGCACGACACAGCCTGGAGATCGGGAGACTGCAGGACACAGCCTGGAGATCGGGAGACTGCAGGACACAGCCTGGAGATCGGGAGACTGCAGGACACAGCCTGGAGATCGGGAGACTGCAGGACACAGCCTGGAGATCGGGAGACTGCACGACACAGCCTGGAGATCGGGAGACTGCACGACACAGCCTGGAGATCGGGAGACTGCACGACACAGCCTGGAGATCGGGAGACTGCACGACACAGCCTGTAGATCGGGTGACTGCACGACACAGCCTGTAGATCGGGTGACTGCACGACACAGCCTGTAGATCGGGTGACTGCACGACACAGCCTGTAGATCGGGTGACTGCACGACACAGCCTGTAGATCGGGTGACTGCACGACACAGCCTGTAGATCGGGTGACTGCACGACACAGCCTGTAGATCGGGTGACTGCACGACACAGCCTGTAGATCGGGTGACTGCACGACACAGCCTGTAGATCGGGTGACTGCACGACACAGCCTGTAGATCGGGTGACTGCACGACACAGCCTGTAGATCGGGAGACTGCACGACACAGCCTGTAGATCGGGAGACTGCACGACACAGCCTGTAGATCGGGAGACTGCACGACACAGCCTGTAGATCGGGAGACTGCACGACACAGCCTGTAGATCGGGAGACTGCACGACACAGCCTGTAGATCGGGAGACTGCACGACACAGCCTGGAGATCGGGAGACTGCACGACACAGCCTGGAGATCGGGAGACTGCACGACACAGCCTGGAGATCGGGAGACTGCACGACACAGCCTGGAGATCGGGAGACTGCACGACACAGCCTGGAGATCGGGAGACTGCACGCCACAGCCTGGAGATTGGGAGATCAGGTACATGAGGCACAGTGAGGCAGCCTAGGTCACATGGTCTATGGCACAGTGAGGCATGCAGATGGGCGCAGTGAGGCTGCAAATGGGAACAGTGAGGCTAAATGGGCACAGTGAAGCTGCAAATGGGCACCCTAAGCTTATACTCAACTACTTTTTGTGGTAAAATTAGGTACCTCGGCTTATATTCGGGTCGGCTTATACTCGAGTATATACGGTACATTCCTTTATGCAGCCGAATAAGCCTTAGTGGAATTTCTTCTTATATTACAGTTCATAATGGAGTCCCAACTATCACTGGTAGGCTCTCCCAGGATTCATGTCCATCCTGGAGGTACAATTACTGGAGATGGGAGATATGAGCGTGAATAGAACCATATAAAAGAGTATCTTATTCCTGATGTCATTTCCTTCCCCCTGTCACTATCATCCGCTATCCCACCCTGAGCTCCGTCCGCAGCACCAGCATATCCTCCAGATACAGCACAGGTCTTTCCAATTCGGGACAATGCACCTTGGGTTTGTAAGTCTAGAAGAGGAAATGGCTTGGTTGGCCAAAGCAACCAGATTATTACTTTTATTTCCAGAGTCAGTTAAAGAATGAAAGCAAGAAGATGATGAGTTCTCAGGAGCAACAAAAAGAATATTCTTTCATATACATTCATTTATGCAGCCAAATAAGCCTTAGTGGAATTATTTCTTATATTACAGTTCATAATGGAGTCCCAACTATCAGTGGTAGGCTCTCCCGGGATTCATGTCCATCCTGGAGGTACAATTACTGGAGACAGGAGATATGAGCATGAATATAACCATATAAGAGAGTATCTTGTTCTTAATGTCATTTCCTTCCCCTGTCACTATCATCCGCTATCCCACCCTGAGATGCACCAACATATCCTCCAGATACAGCACAGGTCTTCCCAACCCGGGACAATGGGCTTCGGGTTTGTCTAGTAGAAGAAATGGCTTGGTTGGCCAAAGGAACCAGATGATTATTTTTATTTCCAGAGTCAGTTAAAGAATGAAAGTAAGAGGAGTTCTCAGGAGCAACAAAAAGAATATTCTTTCATGTACATTCATTTGTGCAGCCCAATAAGCCTTAGTGGAATTATTTCTTCTATTATAGTTCCTAAGGGAGCCCCAGCTATCAGTGGTGGGCTCTACCGGGATCCATGTCCATCCTGGAGGTACAATTACTGAATAGTTACGTGAAATATGAGCGTGAATAGAAAGCGAGAAGATGATGAGTTCTCAGGAGCAACATAAAGAATATTCTTTCAAGGACATTCATTTGTGCAGCCCAATAATGGCGCGTACACACGATCGAAAATTCCGACAACAAATGTCCGATGTGAGCCTTTTGTTGGAAATTCCAACCGTGTGTAGGCTCCATCGGACATTTGCTGTCGAAATTTCCGACCACAAAAATTTGAGAGCTGGTTCTCGAATTTTCCGACAAGAAAAGTTCTTGTCGGAAATTCAGATCGTCTGTATGAAATTCCGACGCACAAAAAAACACGCATTCTCAGAGTCAAGCAGAAGAGCCGATCTGCCTATTGAACTTCATTGATCTCGGCTCGTTGTGCGCCTTGTACGTCTCCGCGTTCTTGAAATTTCCGACAAGATTTGTGTGACCGCGTGTATGCAACACAAGTTTGAGCCAACATTCCGTTAGAAAAAAATCCACGGTTTTGTTGTCGGAATTTCCGATCGTGTGTACGCAGCATAAGTCCTTGAAACTGAACTCCAGCCTTCCATTCAGGTCAGTCTTGCACAGTTGAACGGGCTCCTCTCCTGAAAAAGCGTATTCTGATTTCACTGCACACTGTGAGCATCTCCCAGGGTGCATTGGAAGCTGCAGCAAGTCAGGTAGAGCCTGCCTCATTTCCTGGCTGGAGGACATCCATCATCATCTAGCGTTTTTCTCCCCAGCCTGACTGTCCCTGGCCCGTGCCCTTTTGTTAATTGGATTCCAGATCTTTCAATCCTGGCAGCTCAACATGAAATGTGGGTGTTACCAAGCACAGTCTGGATGCAAATGCAACCAGACAAACAGCCATCCATCAAGGCATAACTCCTTCCATGAACCAGCCCAATGCTTGCATCAGGGATGAAGCCTCTTGGGAGGAGTACTGAGGCAGAGTGCTGTGATGGTTTCAGGAAGCTATGTACAGCACCCTGCTGGCCCCTCCCACCAGCCACAATCTGCCCGCATTGCATAGAGAAACATGAAGACACAGTGATGAAATTGTTGGGTCTAAAATAATCTTAAAAATATCATTAGCATGCTGATGATGGGGAAAGGAAGAACCAGGGAAGGCAAAATATAAGCGGATTAAACTTCAGCTTTAATTTCCCATTGTTCTCCGTGTCCACAAATACCGGGTGTGGTCCCTGGATTTAGCCCACTGGATGCAATACAAAGTCCTGATTCTAATATATAATGACCTCAAGAATCTGGCTCCTTCCTATATCTCCTGTGAGCATATCCTGGAACATTGCTCTATGTGAGTTTTCTTATTCTTCCTCCCCGATAATCACTTTTCACCCTCATTTCTCCAAGACTTTCTTTTTTTTTGCTGCTTTCTTTCCCTGCAACTTCCATCCAAAGTGTTCAGAGATTCAACAACCGTCTTTAAAGTGGACCTTTCAGTAACTTTCTGCCTTTGCGAACACAGACATCGCATGTGATTCACACTGCATTGCTGTGCAGATCACATGCGATGTCCATGCGATACAAATTCAGCCATACAGTTTGTATGGCTGAACTCACATTGCATTTGCACGAAAATGCTGCAGGAACCTTTTTTTTCCTGCACTGGAATCAGATTGCATAGGTGCTCACCCGCATGTGATCCGATTCCTGTCCGAATTCAAAGTTCGCACTGCAATCTGCGAACCGATCTATGGGTGTCATTATCTTTGTATTGACATTCACAGTAGTTCGCAGAGGGAAGCGTGAACTGCCTGCGGGGGAGATGCGATGCGAGAACCCAAATTGCGCTGGTTCCCCCATCGCAATAGTGTGAACCCAGGCTCCAAGCTGCAGGGGGCGCTACTACAAGGGTAGATTTTTATATGTAGCGCCCCTTTACTTTTCAGGGGTGCTATGGGCCTAAATTTAGGGGTTGGTCTGAGCTGGTAGCCAGGCTCAGACCGCTTTAATTGTCAGGTATTTGCTTCTGCCTATGTGATGCTGCCTGTGTATGGTTTCCTGTGGCCTGTAGGTGGCACTGCCATATCAGGTCAGGGTTGAACCATGGGTGACATTGCTACGCCTTTGGGTGTCCTCTCTCGGCAGCGGTACAGTGGGTGTGGTCAACCTGCTGTGCATGCCGGGAGAGGGTACATAAGGGGCAGACGCCATCTTTCGTGAGGAGTTGGAGTTGGAGGGAGGAGTGGAGTGTGGAGGGGAGGACCCCTTGGTCCGGGAGTGAGACACGTACCCCACCTTCGGTGGCCCTCATGGCCAGGGGTACGTGTGGGTGTGATCAGGCCCAGACACCTTTAGCCTGGGGCTGCAACATTACTAGTACAAAAAATTGGGGGAAAGCAAAGCTTGGGACTTTAAATGGGACGTGAGGAGAATTCAAGCCCCCATCCCTGGTACATATGAAAAAAAGGGGGGAGTTTGGGACTTTGAATGAGGCGTGCATGGTGGGACCAATCAAATTCACATAGGTACAAACATAAGTATGTTTATTGAACCAATGATCGACATGGCATAAAACATTGTTGCATACATTGATCGAAAAGTATTGTTCAAGTACATAATAAATAGCATGAATGACAGCATGGCATGACAAGTAAAATTATATTAACATATCCTCCATATACTAGGGTGAACCATAAACAAAAGAATATCAAAGAGGGTAAAAACATCTAAAATGCTCGATATGTATTGGATGCATCAAAGTTGGGCTCGACGCGTTTCATGGACTTGTGTCCACTCCTCAGGAGCCAAGTGCATCCATATTCTGTAAAAGAATATAAATATCCATATGATATAGTTACAGTACCCCATTGGGGAAAGAAAAAATGATTTGAGAGTAACTAGCCATGCTGGAATAGGTACTCACATAAAACCCAATCTGCGTTCGTATAAAACCGCATGCTAATGGTGGGCAACTCGAGCCAGGCTCGGGAGCAGAGAAAGGGAACCATTCGGACGTCCGGGAACATAAACACCATCCCCCATGAATTAATAGAATTTCTAAAGTATAAGAAGTAAAGAATGGTGTATGACTATGGCAATGTACATCAGAGAGATAATCTATAAAAATAATAAATTACAAACCCAAAACCATGGTAGTGTGATGGGTTTACCTTGGTGAATCCAAAGAAGTTGAAAAGCCAAGTTGGAAAACAGGAAGGTGTAGATGTGCAGGCACTGTGCTGGCTGGACAGCAAAATTCTAATGCATGGGGAGAGTAGTGAGGCCCCGGCATGTCAAACGGCTCCCCTCCAGCGTCACGCTGGCACGACACAGACGGAGAGACATCACGGCAAAATGCCTGAGTGATTCCCCGCGTGTCAGCCAAGCTGATATGCCGGACGTGTGCGAGGCAAAACGCCCAATAAGGACGTCACACGCACAGCGCCAGGGGCGTGGCGCCGATGCAAGGTGTTGACACCCATCCAACCCCCCACACACCCTGCAGTCGTGGAGAAAGGGGGAAAGGGAGGGCGCACAGCGAGCATCGCTGCTCCCAGGTAACCAGACACATGCCGACCCTATAGCCGCAGATCAAACAGACACAAATGGGCTGCAGAGAGTAAAACTAATAGTAAATGGGTGGATGCAAGTTGAGTTCTAACATGTGGAATTGAAGTCTGACACAGTAAGTGTCAGCCACAAGAAAATGGATAGTCCCATCCGTATAGCACACCTCCATCCCTAATCTATAACAAAAAATTGAGGGAAAGCAAAGCTTGGGACTTTAAATGGGACGTGAGGGGAATTCACGCCCCCATCCTTGGTACATATGAAAAAAAGGGGGGAGTTTGGGACTTTGAATGATATGGATATTTATATTCTTTTACAGAATATGGATGCACTTGGCTCATGAGGAGTGGACACAAGTTCATGAAACGCGTTGAGCCCAACTTTTATGCATCCAATACATATCGAGCATTTTAGATGTTTTTACCCTCTTTGATATTCTTTTGTTTATGGTTCACCCTAGTATATGGAGGATATGTTAATATAATTTTACTTGTCATGCCATGCTGTCATTCATGCTATTTATTATGTACTTGAACAATACTTTTCGATCAATGTATGCAACAATGTTTTATGCCATGTCGATCATTGGTTCAATAAACATACTTATGTTTGTACCTATGTGAATTTGATTGGTCCCACCATGCACGCCTCATTCAAAGTCCCAAACTCCCCCCTTTTTTTCATATGTACCAGGGATGGGGGCGTGAATTCCCCTCACGTCCCATTCAAAGCCCCAAGCTTTGCTTTCCTCCAATTTTTTGTTATAGATTAGGGATGGAGGTGTGCTATACAGATGGGACTATCCATTTTCTTGTGGCTGACACTTATGCCCCGTACACACGATCGTTTTTCATGCCGTTAAAACTGCCATTTTAAAAAATGGCCCTGAAAAATGATCGTGTGTAGGCTCCAGAGCATTTTTAACGACGTGAAAAACGGCCATTAAAAATTCCGGACATGCTCTCTTTTTTCACGTTGTTTTTCATGTCTTTTTTTTAACGACGTGAAAAACGATAGTGTGTATGCTTTAACGACGTGAAAAAGCGCGAATCGTCGCTCAACAAACTTTACTAACATGAAGGGTGGCGCCATTCGAACGGAACTTCCCCTTTATAGTGCCGTCGTACGTGTTGAACGTCACTGCGCTTTGCTTGATGTTTTTTTTTAATGATGGTGTGTACGCAAGGCAGGCTTGAGAGGAAACATGAAAAAAAACGAGGAGAAAAACGTCGGTTTAAAAAATTACATTAAAAACGATCGTGTGTACGGGGCATTACTGTGTCAGACTTCAATTCCACATGTTAGACATAGAACTCAACTTGCATCCACCCATTTACTATTAGTTTTACTCTCTGCAGCCCATTTGTGTCTGTGTGATCTGCGGCTATAGGGTCGGCATGTGTCTGGTTACCTGGGAGCAGCGATGCTCGCTGTGCGCCCTCCCTTTCCCCCTTTCTCCACGCCTGCTGGGTGTGTGGGGGGTTGGATGGGTGTCAACACCGTGCATCGGCGCCACGCCCCTGGCGCTGTGCGTGTGACGTCCTTATTGGGCGTTTCGCCTCGCACACGTCCGGCATATCAGCTTGGCTGACACGCGGGGAATCACTCAGGCATTTTGCCGTGATGTCTCTCCGTCTGTGTCGTGCCAGCGTGACGCTGGAGGGGAACCGTTTGACATGCCGGGGCCTCACTACTCTCCCCATGCATTAGAATTTTGCTGTCCAGCCAGCACAGTGCCTGCACATCTACACCTTCCTGTTTTCCAACTTGGCTTTTCAACTTCTTTGGATTCACCAAGGTAAACCCATCACACTACCATGGTTTTGGGTTTGTAATTTATTATTTTTATAGATTATCTCTCTGATGTACATTGCCATAGTCATACACCATTCTTTACTTCTTATACTTTAGAAATTCTATTAATTCATGGGGGATGGTGTTTATGTTCCCGGACGTCCGAATGGTTCCCTTTCTCTGCTCCCGAGCCTGGCTCGAGTTGCCCACCATTAGCATGCGGTTTCATACGAACGCAGATTGGGTTTTATGTGAGTACCTATTCCAGCATGGCTAGTTACTCTCAAATTTTTTCTTTCCCCAATGGGGTACTGTAACTATATCATATGGATATTTATATTCTTTTACAGAATATGGATGCACTTGGCTCCTGAGGAGTGGACACAAGTCCATGAAACGCGTCAAGCCCAACTTTGATGCATCCAATACATATTGAGCATTTTAGATGTTTTTACCCTCTTTGATATTCTTTTGTTTATGGTTCACCCTAGTATATGAAGGATATGTTAATATAATTTTACTTGTCATGCCATGCTGTCATTCATGCTATTTATTATGTACTTGAACAATACTTTTCAATCAATGTATGCAACAATGTTTTATGCCATGTCGATCATTGGTTCAATAAACATACTTATGTTTGTACCTATGTGAATTTGATTGGTCCCACCATGCACGGCTTATTCAAAGTCCCAAACTCCCCCCTTTTTTTTCAACATTACTAGTAGGCCCAGCACCTTTAGCTAGGACCTACCCCCGAAAGAAGAGTCCCAGGGTGCCCAGGTGAGGGTACCCGCTCTGACTGAAGGGAAGCCAGGGGAGGATCGGTCCCCTTGAGGATATTAGTGATGGAAGATCGCTGTCTCGGGAGAGGCCTGGTGACCTGTCAGAGGGAAGGATTCTTTACTCCGCAAAGCTAACCCTGTAGAGTGCCCATTGGCATCGTTCTGTTCTCCAAATTCTACAGAGGTTAAAGGATTTCCTGAACCCGTCCCTGGAGGGGATAGGGTGGCAGAGCTGTTCGAGCTCCACACCGGCTGCTAGGGCCGCTCTCATAGGGACTATCCGGGTGAGCTAAACCCACTCACGATCGAGTGGTGACAAAGTTACTAGTTGTGCTTGGACCTTATCCCTCACACCTATTCTTTCTCTCATCAATCTTTCCCTGTCAACTACTACGCAGCAATAGAAAATAAACTCTCTGTTGGAGTTAAAGTGTTTCTGGACATTGGCCTACTTGGGGGGAGAAATATAGACTTGTCCCTATACTCTGGGGATGAGAACCAGTGGAGGAAAGTAACTCGCTGCAGGACCCAAAATTTGTGAACACCGCTTAAAGCGGAGCTCCGCCTGAAAAAAATAAAAATAAAAGCCAGCAGCTACAGCAGCTGCTGACTTTTAATATTTGGACACTTACCTGTCATGGAGTCCAGCGACGTCCGCAGCAGAGGACGAGCGATCGCTCATCACTCTGCTGCCCCCTCCGCCATCCTCGCTGAGGGAACCAGGAAGCGAAGCCTTGCGGCTTCACTGCCCGGTTCCCTACGGCGCATGCGCGAGTCGCGCTGCGCCGTTCTGATTGGTGCTCCTGTGTTCTGGGAGCCGAGTGTCTCCCAGAACACTACGGGAAGTCTGCGGGAAGTGACGTCACTCCCGCAGATTCCCAGAGAGAGGACTCCCGGATGTGGGTGAAAATACCTGTCTTAGACAGGTATCTTCACCCCCCTCCCCCCTGAAAGGTGTCAATTGTGACACCGGAGGGGGGGAGGGTTCCGATGAGCGGAAGTTCCACTTCAGGGTGGAGCTCCGCTTTAACCTCTTCAAACAGGAGGGTACGGGCATATAGCACGGTGTGCCTTAACTTGCAAGTGAGCCAGGCAGGAAAAAGGTCCGTGTGCTACATATATAACATTTTATTCTTCTTATATATACAGTATTTTATTTGTTATATTGTATTTAGTGGGGTTTTTTATATAACATTTTGTGTTTATTTTATATTTTTTATATAAAATGTGTGTGTGTGTGTGTGTGTGTGTGTGTGTGTGTATGTATGTATGTATGTATGTATGTGTGTATGTGTGTATGTATGTATGTATGTATGTGTGTATATATATATATATATATATATATATATATATATATATATATATATATAAACCATAGTGAAGTGCAGGCCCTTTGTGTGGCACCACATCCAAACAAAGAATACAAAACAATAGGGCAGAAAAAAAAGTGAGTACACAGAGGGGGTTATTTACGAAAGGCAAATCCACTTTGCACTACAAGTGCAAAGTGCACTTGGAAGTTCAGTCGCTGTAGATCCGAGGGGGACATGCAAGGAAAATAAAAAACAGCATTTTAGCTTGCACATGATTGGATAATAAAATCAGCAGAGCTTCCCCTCATTTCAGATCTATCCCTCAGATTTACAGTGACTTCACTTCCAAGTGCACTTGCAGTGCAATTTCAAGTGCACTTTGCACTTGTAGTTTGCACTTGTAGTGCAAAGTGGATTTGCCTTTCGTAAATAACCCCCATAGTGTCAGTATACAATTACAAAAGTTTATTCATAATATATTTCCATAAAGTGGTATAAACAGTTAAAAACATGTATGACCTTTAATCCCCAACAGGACTAAAGCTTAGTTAACCCATCATAATCCAGCCCATGTACATCACATATGTATTATAATAAAGTAATTAAAAGCATTAGAAAAAAAAGGATGTGGCCGGCTGGTATATGGAATATATTGATCTTGATCGCTCATCTCTACGCGTTTCGCCAGTTATTTTCTTGGGGTTTTATGGGATAGACCAACACAAAGTGGCACATAATTGTGAAGTGGAAGGAAAATGATAAATGTTTTTCTACAGTTTTTTTACAAATAAATATGCGTGGGATACATTTGTATTCAGCCCCCTTGAGACAATACTTTGTAGAACCGCCTTTCACTGCCATTACAGCTGAACATCTTTTTGGGGATGTCTCTACCGGCTTTGTACATCTAGAGAGTGACATTTTTGCCCATTCTTCTTTGCAAAATATCTCAAGCTCTGTCCGATTGGATGGAGAGTGTCTGTGAACAGCAATTTTCAAGTCTTGCTACAGATTCTATTGTAGCTCTGGCTGTATGTTTAGGATCCTTGTCCTGCTGGAAGGTGAACCTCCGCCCCAGTCTCTAGTCTTTTTCAGACTCTAATGCCGCGTACACACGACCGCTTTTCCCGACGAGAAAACTGCTATTTTTTAGATTGGTCGGGAAAACCGGTCGTGTGTATGCTCCATAGCAGTTTTCCCGATGAGAAAACTGCCCGAAAGAAAAATTAGAACCTGCTCTATTTTTACCCCATCGTGTTTCTCGTCAGTCTTTTTCTCGTCGCGAAAACCGCTCGTGTGTATGCTTTTCCAAGGGGAAAAAAACGTGCATGCTCAGAATCAAGTATGAGACGGGAACGCTTGTTCTGGTAAAACTAGCGTTCGTAATTGAGATAGCACATTCGTCAGCATTCTGAACAGCAGAAAACGATCTGAAAGCACGAAGACTGAAACTTCCCCTTTATAGTGCCGTTGTACGTCACCGCGCTTTGGTCGAGCGTTTTTTTGCCTGAACGTGTGTATGCAAGGTAGGCTTGAGAGGAATCACGTAGGGAAAAACGTCGGTTTTTGGCATGTCAGGAAAACCGGTTGGGTTTTCTTCTAAGATTACCCTGTATTTGGCTCCATCCATCTTCCCATCAACTTTGACCAGCTTCTCTGTCCCAGCCGAAGAAAAGCTTTCCCACAACATGATGCTGCCACCACCATGTTTCACGGTGGGGATGGTGTGTTCAGGGTAATGTGCAGTGTTAGTTTGCCGCCACACATTGCGTTTTGCTTTTAGGCCAAAAAGTTCAATTTTGGTCTCATCTGATCAGAGCTCCTTCTTCCACATGTTTGCTGTGTCCCCCACATGGCTTCTCGCAAACTGCAAACAGGGCTTCTTGTGGCTTCCTTTCAACAATGGCTTTCTTCTTGCCACTCTTCCATAAAGATTTGTGGAGTGCACGATTAATAGTTGTCCTGTGGACAGATTCTCCCACCTTAGCTGTTACCATGGGCCTCCTGGCTGCTTCTCTAATGAATGCTCTCCTTGCCAGACCCGTTAGTTTAGGTGGACGGCCATGTCTTGGTAGGTTTGCAGTTGTGCCATACTCCTTCCATTTTCGGATGATGGATTGAACAGTGCTTCATGAGATGTTCAAAGCTTGGGATATTTTTTATAACCCAACCCTGCTTTAAACGTCTTCACAACTTTATCCCTGACCTGTCTGGTGTGTTCCTTGGCCTTCATGATGTTGTTTGTTCACTAAGGTTCTCTAGCAAACCTATGAGGGCTTCACAGAACAGCTGTATTTATACTGCGATTAAATTACACCACAGATATTAATCCTCTAGATTCAACCTAATAAGTATTTTGATAATCCATTTAAAGTGCTATTACTCACATATAGTATGGATCGCTGGTCTTTGACTGGTGTACCCATGGTTCTTTGTGACACACAGCATAGATTATAGGATTCACGAATCATAACTGTGGGGATTATCTTCCACATAATACTATACACAGATAAGAAAATATTTTTCCAAAATATTTTTCACTACATTAAAATATTGGTATACTACTTCCGGTTCCGGCGCCGCATGAGGTAACTGCGCCTCCTCACGGCTCCCACAACAGACCCAGAAACCGGCTTATAAAGCCAGCCTGAGCGGCCCCTCACAGCCATCCTCCACACCCGGGGCTCCCCCCCTCACTCGGATGGACCGCTTCCTCGAAAAAAACGGCGCTCGGTCGAACGCGGCCGAATCGGCGCCGCCGGGCAGGCCGCAAATTGAGGCCCCGGCTTCGGCCTACTCCCACGCCGCGGCGGAATCTCAGGCGGCCGACATGGAGGTGAGCACCCAACCCTCCCAGCAGGTCACTACACCCCCTGCCAATACTTCTGGGGGTCCCTCTATGTTGCATACCCAGCCAGCCACACCAGGGGACATCTACAGCTCCCCTCCCCCTGGGGATGCTGGGGACAGCACGCACCGAATTGCTGCTGCTGTAGCAGCTCTTCTCTCCCCCATGATATCTGCCTCGGTGGAAAAGGCAGTCAATGCAGGCATGATACAAATTAAAGCTCAAATAACTGAGCACACCACCAGACTCAATGAGATGGAACACCGCATCTCTGAGGTCGAAGATGAACTCTATCAGGCGCAGGCCACAGAACAGTCGCAAGATAAAACAAACCGATACATCATTCAAAAATTGGAAGATTTGGAAAATAGGTCCAGAAGGAGTAACCTGCGATTTGTAGGCGTCCCCGAGTCGCTACCCTCGGCAGCTACGGCAGAATTCTGCTCAAAACGCATCCCTGAGGCCTTGGGCCTCTCAGGCCTGTTCACTGTGGAACGCGCACACAGAATGGGGTCCTTTAACTCCGAACGCAAAACACCCCGTCCCATTATTGCCAAGTACCTCAACTATGCCGACAAATCTCTGATTCTTCAGACATTCAGACAGTCCCCATCTCTCCAAAATAGACGGGGTTAAAATCCTAATTTTTGCAGACTACTCGATTGAAGTCACCAAGAAAAGAAAAGCTTTTCAACCAATATGCTCTGAGCTCTTCAAGCAACACATAAAATTTACCCTGGCCTTCCCTGCAACTCTTCGCCTCAAATCACCTAAAGGGGAACAACTTTCGTTCCAGGATCCTATGGAAGCAGAATCTTTTCTCCGCTCCCTGAGGGGTGATGCAAACCCTCACACGCCTTCCAAGTCTAATTCCAGCCCCCGAGCCCTGGAACAGAGAAGCCCTCGCAAGGACTCTCCAAAACGCTTCAAGCATTCTGCTCCGGATCAGCGTTACCAATACTCCCGTTGACGATCTTCCATACACCGCCATGGACTTCCTTACTCGCCATCACAGGTCGTATGATCTTCCACACAAAGGCTTTGAATATGTGTGTCGCTCCAGTCTATTTTATTTACTTATTACATAGTTCTGTATGATACGCCTGAAACCATTCTCCTTTTCTCCTCTTGTTCCCCCCCCCCCCCACCAGGATGGTAATGCGTGCGCGCATACGTACAGGTCGCACTTTACATACGGTCATTTGCATTGAAATTCCCCCCACTTGACTCCGCTGTGTGGCTTTTTAGGCTCCCAGCCATGACTACAATCCGGGGGTCCCTCGCACTTTCTCGAGGTCCCTGGGGCGCTTAGGCAGCATAACTGACATTCCTTTTTCATGAAGGGTCATGTTTGGTGAGCCACCATGCGCAGCGAACTCATGCGGAAAAAAGCGAAGTTCTTTAAGATGTTTAACTTTAACTTGTTGTTTTGTTATTTCTTGTTTTCTTTTCTTTTACCCCCCCTCCTTACTCCTCTCCTCACTTCACACTCCGACATACATTCCTTAACATCACTAATGTGCATAAACTATACCTCTTGATCCCAGCCTATAATCCTTTAGCTACTAAATCGCCACTTTTACACCCTATCATCCGCACTATCTTAAGGTAATCTCTTGGAATGTGAGGGGTCTCCGTTCTCCTAACAAGCGAATGAAGATCCTTCGCCATCTCAAACGGCTAAAAGCAGACATAGCACTAATTCAGGAATCCCATCTTTCGGCATCTGACTTCAGTCGTATGCAGAGACTTTGGGTTGGAGCGGTCTTGGGGTCAGAATCGGTTGGACGGAAGGCCGGTGTTCTCCTTCTTTTCAACAAAAACCTCCCTTACACTATTCTATCCACACACACAGACGACCAGGGACGATTCATCTCCTCCAGGGTTAAAATTGGCACAAAAGAACTAGTAATTTCCAATGTATACGCCCCCAATAGTCCCACAAAGTCATTTTACTCTCAGCTCTCCACTTGGCTCCTCAACACTTCTCACTTACCTCATCTCGTTGGGGGAGATTTTAATGATCTCATGCATCCCCCAGAAGATAGGTCCTCCCCAAAACGATCCACTCCAGCACCTGCTACACCAACTCCCACCCTATTTGCCTCAACCATGGACTCCCTCCATCTCACAGACATCTGGCGCTTAACACACCCGGTGGATAGAGAATTCACCTTCTACTCCAATCCTCACGGGATCCTTACCAGGATCGACTATTTTTTTGGGACCGATAATATCATTCCCCTTGTCTCAGACGCAGAGATCGGAGACATAGCCATTTCAGACCATGCCCCAATACTCCTTACCCTAGACAAACTAGATCTTCCCCCCCACCCTAATATCTGGCGCTTCCCATCCTTCCTCCACAATAATGCTGATTTTCGCGCATACATGGAACGAGCTTGGGCGGAGTTCTCCTCAGCGAATGCCCCACATGCAGGGGACCCGAACCTTCTCTGGGATGCTGGAAAAGCTTACCTGAGGGGTTGGATCATCTCATATGCCTCTTCCTTTAAAAGAAACGCGCTTTCGAAATTCAAATTGGCCAGCGACAGACTCCACCTCGCACAACGCATTCTGGCCACCTCGACTTCTCCGGCTAACAAGGCGGAGTGGTCTGCGGCTAAAAATGCTTTCGACACCTGGGCGGACACCCTGGAACTTACAAAAAAATCTCATCTGGATGCCTCCCTTCATAAATATGGGAATAAAGCAGGCAAACTGCTATCCAGACTCTGCAAGGGCGCCTACCGCCCGACGCACATCACCTCACTGCGGGACCGCACGGGAACTACACATTCTACGCCACCTCATATAAATAAAACCATGCTCGAATATTACACAGCCCTTTATGCACCCGATCCCATTGACCATAAAATAGCCCAAGCCTTTCTTGAAAAAATGAATCTACCAAGTATATCCAGTGCCCATCTAGAATCCCTGAATGCCCCTATCTCCCTCGCTGAAATAGAAGGCACTATACATGCTCTCCGCCCCTCTAAAGCCCCCGGCCCAGACGGATTTACAAGTGAATGTTACAAGACCCTCCAAAATGTCACTGCACCCATGCTCCACTCGGTCTATTCCAACATCTGGGAGGGCGGTCCCTATCTACCGACAGGCAACCAGGCCATCATTAAACTTCTTTCAAAAAAGGGCAAGGATCCTCTGGAACCGGGCTCATATAGGCCTATTTCATTACTCAACCTGGATGTCAAAATTCTCTCAAAGATTGTGGCTTCCAGACTAGCGGTCACCCTCCCGAAACTCATTCACCCGGCCCAGTCAGGATTCGTGAAAGGGCGGACAGCCACCCTGAACATTCGAAAGGTTCTCTTGGCCCTTGAACGAGCCAAACAAGACCCAAAGGGAGATTATGCCATCGTAATGTTAGACGCTGAAAAAGCCTTTGACAATGTAAGTTTCGACTGGCTTTCCCTTACTTTGTCTAAAATGGGATTCTCAGGCCCCTTCTGCCACCTTATCAATGCCATGTATACAGCGCCCTCCGCTAGACTTGTTGCCGCCGGAATCCTCTCAGAGGATTTCCGCCTCCATAAAGGGACCAGACAGGGTTGCCCTCTCTCCCCCCTCCTGTTCAATTTAGCCTTAGAACCTTTATCTAGATACCTTTCCGAGCTAGCCCCTTTACGAGGCATCAAAATAGGCAAAACGGAACTTCGCACTTCACTTTTCGCTGACGACGTCCTCATATTCACGGGTAACCCCAGTGACGACATTTTAACCATTAAAACCACCTTCGATGAATTTCGACGGTGCTCCGGCCTCCGGATAAATTATTCCAAGAGCGAAATTCTCCCCATCGGGACACACTCCACACGCCCTTGGACGCAACACTCTCTGTTTAAGGTTGCACCTTCACACATCACCTATCTAGGTATACAGATTGGGAAATTACCCTCCTCCATCTATCATCTCAATTATCCTCCCCTCTTTACAAAACTCTATCAAGAACTGTCAAACTGGATGGATCTTCCCCTCTCGCTCCTAGGGAGGTGTCACCTTGTCAAAATGGTTAGCTTTGCCAGACTGCTTTACCCTTTGCAAACCATTCCTCTACTTTTGAAGCATAAAGATATCAAACTCCTTAACACCAAAATTTCACAGTTCATCTGGCATGGCAAAAGACCTTGGATAGCCTCTAAAAAACTACGCCTTCCTAGGAGTGACGGGGGCATCGGTCTACCTCATATTAGATTGTATAATTTAGCATGTCTGTTCAGGACTAGCTTAGATTGGATAGCTCAATCATCCCAATACTCTAATTACGTCTTGGAATCCGAAATGGCCCACCCGCACTCTCTGGTGGCCCTTCTACACTGCAGATGGAAAACGGTTCCCCCCTCTTTTCAACACAATCTCCTGCTCAGGGATACTGCTATAGCGTGGAGAGAAATCAGAAAAACACTGAAGCTATCTCCCTTTATCTCTCCACATCTGCCAATCCAAGGCAATCCTAATTTCATCCCTGGTCTCCATTATAAAGCCTTTTCGGTCTGGCGGAATCAAGGTCTGTCAAACTTCTCCTCATTGTGCGATGGCACCACTGGAAAACCTCTTCCCTTCTCCTCAATATCCTTGGCATTTTCTCTCCCCCCATCTCACGTATTTCATTACAACCAATGTATTAGCTTCCTATCTAACACTTGTAAAGACACTCTCCGGAGATTCGAAAACAGCTTTGCGGAACGTCTACTACACAGTAGACGTTATAAAATCTCGGACATCTACAAACCTCTCCTGCAAGAATCTTCCCCGTCCTTATCCACCTCCTCTATGGCTAACTGGGCTAGGGATTTCCCAGATCCGGACATAACCGAAAAAATCCTATCTGGTTTGCGAAAGACCCTTCGACTGACACCCAACGAAATCTGGAGAGAAACTCAACTCAAGATAGCACACCGGGCTTACATCCCATTTCTCTCTCCCAACTCCAATAAAGATGGCGCCTCCTGTCCTTTATGCAAGGTACCCAGACCCTCTCTTTCCCACCGCTTCTGGTCCTGCTCCTTCATCTCCTCATTCTGGGATCAAGTCCTTTCTTATATATTCAAAACCACTTTGTTGAAAATCCCCAAAGACCCTTTGCTTCTCATATTTGGATATTGGGACCCTCTGTTGCTGCCCTGGTCTATGTCTCCGGCTGCCTCGAACCCTTCCGGGACTACCAAATGCCCCTCCTCTAAAGACTGGATCCTGCTATGTTTGCTTGTTGCCAGGAGACTCATTCTCAGGCACTGGATCTCTCCCCAAGGCCCTTCTCTCGCCCAACTCGAAAAGGACTGCCTCCACCTCTTTTATGAAGAAAGACTTCTTACGGACTTCAAAGAACCCAGATCTAGAGCCCACTTCTACCACAGATGGGAATCCTTCATCACCACAACCCTCTCGACAGCCGATCAAGCGGCTCTGGACCTACTTTCCTTCTCATACGTTGAACCTATCCCTAAGGGGCTGTAATTCTTGCAGACTTTGCTCAGTCTTTACATACCGGAGGGCCCTCCGGGACTGTTTCTTCTCGGGACCATACATGTTTTGGAATGAACAGCACGCTATAGTCTATGGAGCTCCCTCCCCCTCCTCCCCCCCCCTTTTCTACTTACTAGTTTTTTTTTTGTTTTTTTTTAACTTTTGTACCATTGTACTTATCTTTTCACCTGTACAAGTGTCTTTTATTACTCCAATAAAAATTTGTTAAAAAAAATAAATAAAAATATTGGTATAACTAATAAGATTTATTTAGTTTTAATTTACACATTATATAATATATTCCCCTTTTGGAACTTTTATGAGTCTCCACCACTTGAATACTCATATAGATAAAATGCTGTTGTTATTTTTGCACTTTTATGTTGATGTAATATATAATAATTGTTTATTCGTAAAATAAGGTGTATATATATACCCATTCAATGGTATTTTGTGCACATTCACATTGTGTGTGTCAACTCAATACCTATTGTTATAGTTAATATTTTTTAGGTCACTTAATTATACATTTAGAATTTATTCGGAGGGAAGATAATTAATTCATCATCCCTTTTTTTCCCTTTTTTCTTTTTATTTATTTTTCTTTTTTGGTACGCCCCACCCACCTTTTGGTGAGTGGTGCGTGCCTTTTGTCCTCTGATATAACTCTATCTAGTCTCTATATCTATTGTTTCTCAGTATATGGGAGACTGATAGGATTTATTTAAGTTTTTTGCCATTTACCAATATGGCCGCTCTTGATTCACATGCATGACTCAGATCGAGGTTAAATGTAATCATTTCCTTTTGGTTTTTGCATTTCCTGTGTATTTTGACGCGGCTTTGACGCGGCTTTCCATCATTCAAGATGGTGGCCGCGTACTCTGGTTCGAGCCTTATAGCGAGGCATGTTTTTATAAATTGTGGTGATTCAGCTCGCTACCCGTCCCTTATTGACAATGTCTATGATGATGAAACGCGTCTAAGGGGGTACGTGCTGACGTCACCACGCTCATAGAATGGGAGTTTGCTTTCTAGCCGGCCGGCTTTTACACATGTCCTTTTATTTGTTCGCTGATGTAAGTGTAACTTTTAATTTTTATAATAAATTGCTGAGACGTTATCACACTATCCAGTCCCTACTTTTTCTCCTTGGTTTCATACACCATCCGGACCATACGGAAGATCACGGTGGTAACCATGAATTCTGACCTACGCTGATTTGTGTTGCATATCATTGTTTGCAATCTGGTAAGCAGACATCATATTGGGTGGCGGTGCACTTCCGGGTGGATTTGCATGACATTTCTACACTCTACAATATCTCCCCTTTCTCTCTTCTTTTGTATCTCTGGTAAGGAGACTATATGTGCGGTGAGGGTTCACTAATATAGGAATCACTCACTGGTGGTGTATTGTCTCCCCTACCCTATATCATTAGTCCCTGTTAGGGAGATTCTTTGTGGCAGGATTACACTATGTTTTTTTGCCTTTTTGTTTTTTCAATACATGCAATTTTTGGAACATTTACCCCATACTGCGGAGTACCCTTCTATTGTCGTGACTCAACACTATTGGAGAAATTTATTTGTAGTGCATCTAAAGGCCTAGGCTGGGTTATAGCCATCCGTTCAATTTGGCTTATCTTCTGGTAAGCATACATCTTTACCAGTTCATAGGATCTACGTTTTAGTGTTTCAATCTGACACTAGCCCTTTAAGCATTTCCATTTGGACTTTTTCACTATCCAGATAATAGAATTTTGGACTCATAGCGCAACTTTTTCTCTTTTATTACTCTTCCATAAAGATTTGTGGAGTGCACGACTAATAGTTGTCCTGTGGACAGATTCTCCCACCTGAGCTGTGGATCTCTGCAGCTCCTCCAGAGTTACCATGGACCTCTTGGCTGCTTCTCTGATTAATGCTCTCCTTGCCAGACCCGTTAGTTTAGGTGGACGGCCATGTCTTGGTAGATTTGCAGTTGTGCCATACTCTTTCCATTTTCAGATGATGGATTGTACAGTGCTCAGTGAGATGTTCAAAGCTTGGGATATGTTTTTATAACCCAACCCTGCTTTAAACGTCTTCACAACTTTATCCCTGACCTGTCTGGTGTGTTCCTTGGCCTTCATGATGTTGTTTGTTCACTAAGGTTCTCTAGCAAACCTATGAGGGCTTCACAGCACAGCTGTATTTATACTGCAAATAAATTACACCACAGATGGAGTCTATTTACCAATTAGGTGACTTCTGAGGGCAATTGGTTCCACTAGATTAGATATTTTGTAAAAAATTGGGAAAACCATTTATCATTTTCCTTCCACTTCACAATTATGTGCCACTTTGTGTTGGTCTATCACATAAAATACCAATAAAATACATTTACGTTTTTAGTTGTAATATGACAAAATGTGGAAAATTTCACGGGGTATGAATACTTTTTCAAGGCACTGTAAATAGATAGATAGAGAGATATATCTCCTATCTATCTATCTATCTATCTATCTATCTATCTATCGACATGGGGGATTGTTAAGCTCAGTGATAGATGCGTTTTGGTGTAGGGAGTCCACATCAGACAGGCGTTTATAGTTAAGGGCCTGGTAGCCCACGTTTATTAAATGAAAAAACAAAACAAAAGTCCACTCGCCCACCTGGCTACTCTTCAACAACACTTCTGCTATAGGTACAGGTCTCTCAGTCCACCAGCTCTTCCAGGGCCACAGTCTTGGATGCACACAGCTTTGGGCTTCTTAAACGCACACAGCTTCAAGCCCCTCAATGCACACAGCTTCTGGCTCCTTGGACGCACACAGCTTTAATCTTCTTAACGCACACAGCTTCTATCTTCATACAGAGCCTCTCACCAACAGCCACTGCTCCAACTCTACCTTCCCCCACTCACTGCTCTCACCAGTCCCTCATTATATGGGCTGTCTGCACCTGGACACACACCCCGCTGGCTGTTCACAAGACCCGGACACAGGGTTGGAGATCCCGTCCCATCCAAAACTCTTAGGGATCTCCAAACTACAGAGTCCCATCCGGAGCTAGGAAAACCTGGAGAAAACTGCCAGAGCAGTTTTCTCAATTTCAAATCTACCCTCTGTAGTCTTGCTATCCGCAGATGTAGAAACTCTGTGTCCCTTTTATATCCAATTTCATAGGGACAGACCCTCGCTCTGCCACAATATATTATTATTATTATTTAAGTTACTTATAAAGAGCTGTCAATTTACGCAGCTCTTTACATATACATTGTAGCTTACAATCTAACACCCCTAACTCACACTCATATACTAGGGCCAATTTTAGACAGAAGCCAATTAACCTACCAGCATGTCTTTGGAGGGTGGGAGGAAACCAGAGTACCCGGAGGAAACCCACACAGGCACGGGGAGAACATTCAAACTCCAGGCAGGTAGTGCCATGGTTGAGATTTGAACCAGCAACCCTTTTTACTGCTAGGCGAGAGTGCTACCCACTACACCACTGTGCCACCCACAAAATTTCATAGGGACAGAGCCTCACTCTGCCACTATATATATATCATTTTTTTTTTATATGTAGCGGGGTCTCCTTTAAGGCCCCTTGACTACGTTACCCAGAACCCCGTTCGGCACCCAGGGTGCATTGGGTCACCGCATGGGTGGGGCTATAAGAGGAGGGGGCGAGGCGAAGCTTGGCCTCTTTGGACACCGCGCTGCAAGCAATAGGACTCCCTGTGCGGACCCGCTGCTGTGTAAGGCCTGAAGCCTGGGCCTTGCATACCTACCAGAGAGCCTTCCACCCCACTGCAGAGCCTGGGTGGCACCTGTTCCTGCTCGAGTTTGCTGACATCAGCTGGACCAGAGACCCGGCCGTTGGAGACACTGTGTGCAGATACACAGTGGTGGAAACCCGGACTGGGATCGCGTCTGGAGTGGTGAGCGAGCACTTGCTCACTTCTCTAACCTTTACTTTGTTGGGCCTAGTGACTGCCTTGGCCCACCTTGTTCATTTACTACCATTGGATTACAAATATTGTTTCCTGAAAGTGCACCACCGTTCAAGTTGCATGCGAAGAATTGTTCTCATAAGGGACTGAGTTTAATCTGAGTCAGGCCTGACCGGGGGGGGGGGGGTTAAATCTTTGTTTGCTGCGCCATATTACGCATAAGGAAAGAAGATAGTTGCACGTGGCGGGTGACCACTCTGCACTATCACTGATGAATATGTTTATCGCTGCAGGGCTCTGCATGTATGCTATGTGATGTGTTTAACCTTGAACCTTTATACCAAAGTAAATCCAGTTATATTTTATTACCTTGGTATCAGTGTTATCCTTGCAGATAGTAGTTATCTATCAATACTGCCAGATTGTGTATAATCAGGTATAGACCATTACGAGGTAACATTCCCTAGACTAACTGTGCCAGTGTGGGTTGAGTAGATTGCCGGGGGTTGGTGGTGCTGTATACAGGGCCCGAAACAAAACCCAGCGGCTCTCTTAACTGGGGGTAGCGCTACATATATAATTTGTGGTACATTTGTTACACAACATTACACAACCATTACTGTTTAGTATATTTGGACTATGAATGTGAATGCCCTACTCCAAATGACAAGAACACTAATATATTGCTTGTGGATTATATTAACACAATACATCTCTCTTTGGATTGTGTGCTGTGAAATGACAGGTGCTCTTTAGCACTTGAAGCGTAGCTCCCGTGTCGTTTGGAACTTGCCGGCTGCACCATATTGTCTTTCCAGAAATATCTCTTTCCGTAACCCTGAAGTTAATGTATTTTTTCTGTTCAGAGCCCCCCACCCCTCCACCCTCTTCCTAATGCACGCTGCCTTTCTCTGGCAGCAATTACTGTGTAGGGCTTTGGAGCACAGCGACAACTTCTCATTGGTCAGTGTCAGGCGCGATTCGCTGGAGAATTCCTCCTGACACCAATGTGACCGTGGGGACTTCATCAACACCTCGAAGGGCCCGCACGGCCAAGCTCAGCGACTGACGTGGCAGCAGGAAAAGGTCCAAGGTGTATAGATCTGTTTTCTAAAAATGCCATCTCTAGACGTCTCCGCTCATCAGTATGCAGCAGACACAGCGCCAAGGGCACAGGGATTATCTGCCATCGCGGAGAGCGGATCTTGCCTGCAGTTTGCTTGAACAGTAGCTGTGCAGCTTCACTTAATACTCTGGGAAAAAACTTCATCCCCGTTTAAAGAAGGCCGACTCCTGAGACATTCTGCTCAACCACTGCAAAAGTGCCAGAAATGACACAAGACTGTATATCAGGTATTGTCCAAGATAGACTCCGGCAAATCATTGAGATACCAAGGTGAATCGCTCTTACTGACCTCTGGCTGGAAATACGAGCTGACAAATTGTAATGCCAACTCAGTGGCTCTAATGCCGCGTACACACTACCGTTTTTAATGTCATTGAAAAAAATGGCGTTTTTCTCAACGTAATTCTTTCAAGTCTGCCTTGCCTACACACTACCGTGGAAAAAAATGTTTGAGTAAAGCGCGGTGACATACAACACGTACAACGACACTATAAAGGGGAAGTTCCATTTGGATGGCACCACCCTTTGGGCTGCTTTTGCTGATCCTCGTGTAAGTAAAGTTTGTTGAGAGACGATTCGCGCTTTTCAGCCTCGTGCTTTTCAGCCCGTTACAGCGTGACGAATGTGCTATCTCCATTTCGAGCGCTCGTTCTACCAGAACGAGCGCTCCCATCTCATACTTGATTCTGAGCATGCGCATTTTTTTTCACGTCGTTAAAGCCCACACACGGCCGTTTTTCATGACGAGAAAAACGACGACGTGAAAAACCAGGAGAAAAATTAGAGCATGTTCCAATTTTTTCATGGCCGTTTTTCACATTGTGAAAAATGCTCTGAAGCCCACACACGATCATTTTTAATGACCATTTTAAAAAATTTAATTTTTCTCGTCATTAAAAACGGTCGTGTGTACGCGGCATTTAACTTTTGAGTTGATGAATTAGAGCAGCGTTTCTCAACTTTTTTTCAGTCGAGTTCAGGGATGCGCTACTCACAGAGTGCAGAGTTTAGAGGTGCGCTACGTACCCGGAAGAAGATTTAGGTGTGCGCTACGTACAGAGTGCAGGGTTTAGGGGTGTGCTATGTACAGGTTGCAGGGTTCAGCTCTCTTTCACAGGTTGTCCACATCTCACTTCCACCCTTCCTTGGCTCTGACCTCTGCACCACTCTCCCCCATCCCCCACCGCTTCCTCGCATCTCATCTACTGGCCCACCTCTAGTACCTCCCAGCAGTGTAGGTGACCTTGCCTCTCTCTCTCTCTCACTTGCAGAGAGATCATTGGTCGGCATCTGTGCAGTCGGGCACAGATGGGGATCACAATGCAGCCACCACGTGCCTCATCCCACCAATCACACTGTACCTCCCTTGTCCCAGCCATGAGTGCAGGGCAGGTATGAAACTGTGAGAGCCTCAGGTCTCGTACACGCGGCCGAAAATCTCGTCAAGAAACACGTAGTTTTTCTTGACGAGGTTCTTGGACAAGAAACTTGTCACGGCCGAGTGTACACACGCTCCATTCAAAGAACCCGCGGTTCTTTGAATGGAGCGAATACGGTGACGTCATTGACTACGACGAGCGTGCGCTCGTCACATTCGATGCCGTCGCCGCCATCTTGCTACACCCTACCTATGCCTAGGAAGCTACCGCGCATGCGTCAAAGTCATTTCGAGCATGCGTGGGTTTCCACGGCGAAAGGTAAGTGTACACACACACTTTTCTCGTCAAGAAACATGCTGACGAGAATCTCGACGAGAAAATAGAGAGCAGGTTCTCTATTTTTCTCGTTGAGATTCTTGCCTGTTTTCTTGACGAGAAAACTGAAAGCCGCGTACACACGACCGATTTACTCGGCAAAAAAGCTCTGCCAGCAAGTTTCTTGCTGGTTCTTGCCGAGAAACTCGGTCGTGTGTACGAGGCTTCAGAGAGCAAATATGTCTTTGTAAACACAGAAGGCTTCTGTGTTTACAAGTGACAGCAGGGACCTGAGGGTAAGAGCCGGAGGTGGCAGAACATGGTTCCGACATGTTTCGGCTGAAGAAAAAGTCCTGGGTGCGAGGTTCACATGAAATGGCCTGGCCGACTGGATTCTAGAGTGTTATTAGAATGTCTGCTTTCAGAAAATGTATAACGTTTGGGGGGGTTTTAAATAATCTTCAGGCCTAAAATTATTATTCAAAATTGAGCCACGGCACTGGCAGTGAAAGGGTTATAGGCACATTGTGAGTGAATGAAAATTATTTATGGAAAGATTTAAAGTGGTTGTATCCCTAAAAAAAAAAAAAAAAAAGCTTCTTTAAGGCAGGTATGTCCAAAGTCCGGCCCGCGGGCAAATTGCCGACGTGTTCCGGTTTCGAATGGCCCGCCTGGTAATTTGGACATGTATATCTTTTGTGACCCCCAACGAATCTCCGAGCGCCGGGTCCACAAAAGATATATATTCTGGCTGCCTCGGAGGGGACAGGGAGGGGCGGGACGAGTGCCGTACATACAGAAGAATTTCCTGCTTACACGGCGGCCTCTGTAATAGGAAGTCCCGTCTCCTGCGCTGCCATTGGAAGACTGTTCTGTCCATCATAAGAGGCGGGACTTTGTATTAAAGAGGCTGCCGAGAAAACAGGAGTTTCTCCTGTATGTAATCTGTTGGCGCTCGTCCCGCCTCCCTCCCTGTCCCCTCCGAGGCTGCAGATCAGGCTTCACTGATGGCAATTGTGAGGCTGCATTCATGGCAATGGTGAGTCTGCATTCATGGCAATGGGGATGCTGCATTAATGTGATCCTTCCTTACTTTGATCATTCCTGTGATTGACCGATGGATCCTTCCTGCGATCGACCGATGGATCCCCAATCCTTCCATTGATCGAGTCTTAATTCAATCGATCCTTCCTCCCTATTTTCGATCCTTCCCTCCTTCGTTCCTTCCTTCCTTCATTATTTTTGTGATAATAATTTTTTGTAATGTTATTTATCCATTTCCATATAGTACAATACCTGGTTGATCCTGCCCGTTGCCGTGTTCTTGTTAGTAAACTGGCCATGCTAATCATGGCTGCCAATCCATGACAGTGTTGTCAATTTACGTCTTTCTGTCATCCTGCTCTCTCTGCAGCATCTGTATCTCCTTCTCTCTGCCTCCCTTCCTGTAATTTCTGTGGTCTGTGTGAAGCCCCCCCTCTCCTAAAACTAAAACAGCAATGGAATGTGAGCCCCTCCCACTGGAGTTATGACTAAGGCCTTATAGACTGAAACGCGTCAACTGTTCTCATTTGCGTTTGTTCACTGTGGCTTGTCAATAAAAACAAAGATTTTTTAAAGAGCAACAACCGGAGTGCGGATCATTTTTTCCTCATTACTCTACTCAGCCAGCGACTGTGGATCAAGCACCCGGGAGCTCTGCTATCTATGTGATGTATGGGTAGTGGCACTGACTTTTCTGTTTATACCTCCCACTGGAGTCCCTCTGCTTGCAAATAGGACCAGAGAAAACCATGTGACTGCACAGAAGCACTGCTGGGAAAAGGTATTTAGAGATTATATTGCTGCCATTACTATTGCCCCATAAGGGAACCTATCATGGGAGTTTATTGTGGAGACATTACAACCACTTTAAGTCACTTGAATTTTCTATGGTTTAACCTGAATATTTTTAGGTACGTGACAGGTTCTCTTTAACCATTTTTCTGCCAGGTCTGTACGTTGTACGGGCCTGAAACTGGGGGTTTTCATACACAATCCAGTGGCTGCAGCTACCAAAATAGAGTGTAAAACTGACAGGCGGACTCCTGCCTGTCAGGTGAAAGCATTTGGGCGGCAGTGCTGCCACCCGTTTGCTCGCACCCCCACCCCCGGTAGTGGCACCCCCCCCCCCGCCATGTTTTCCAGGCTCTGCTTGCCCATCTGTGAGCCCAGGACCGACATGGTGGGTGCTGGCGGGTGGAGTAGAGCAGAGACACGTCCTCCCCTTCTTGTTGTGACCCGGAAAGCAACATCACTTCCTGGTCAGCCTCTCAGTGTCCCCGCCTAGCATAGCCAGGAAGCAATGTTTTGCAGTGCGATCTGCAATGCAAAACATTCAGTGGAGCTCAGATGAGACATTGGGGTTCTTTTAGGCCCTGCATGTCTCATTAAAGAGAACCTGTCACCTAAAAAACATCACATAGGGGACTTTTTGTCCCTTACGTGATGAATAAAAAAAATAAAAAGTTACACTCAATCATATAAACCCCCCCCCCCCAAAAAAAAATGTTGAGGCCCCCCACCCCCACATAAACGCATGTACGAACATAAGTGCATGCATCGGGAACGCCTACATGTGAAAACATTGACTGCGATACACATGTTATATATCGACGCGCACACTAGAGTGAGATAAATAATTCTAGCACCAGCCCTCCTCCGTAACACTAAACTAATGACCTATAGGGGGCGTCACCTATAGAAAATATAGGGTACTGAAGTTTGTCGCCATTTCACAGGCTCACACAAATTTAAGGTTGGACATATTGCGTATCTTTTTATTCGGTGCAACCTCATCTTTTAAATTTTACCAAAAAGTTGGGTAGTTTATTGTGTTTGTCTGCCCTGAAATTCAATCTAGTGTGGTTTTCGCTGAAATTTTGCCTTTCCTAGAACTTATGGACCCACCACCATTTTAATTCTCTAGGGTGTCTACTTTCATAAAATATATAATGTTTGGGGGTTTTGTGTAATCTTCAGACCTAAAATTATTTTTTAAACATGTGTGCAAAAAAGAAAAAGAAAAATGCATAAATGGCCCTGGCAGTGAAAGGGTTAACCACTTGCCAACCAGCCGCCATCATTATACTGCGGCAGATTGGCTCTGTCCAACAAATCGCGGTAGCTGTACGCCAGCCCTTTAAACAGCTAAAGCTGCACAGCGGGTAAAACTGATACGCATGGCCAGCGGCCGCGATATCCGCCGGCCACATGCGATCACTCCACAGAGAGGCAGAACGGGGATCTGTTCATGTAAACAAACAGATCCTCTTTCTGACAGGGGAGTAGAGAGAGATCATCTGTTCCTAGTGATCAGGAACAGCAATCTCTCTCCTCCTCCAGTCAGTCCCCTCCCCCTACAGTTAGAAATACCTCCCAGGGAACATTTAACCCCTTGATCGCCCCCTAGTGTTAACCCCTTCCCTGCCTGTGACATTTATAAAGTAATCAGTGGTGTAGATTGCTGTGTAAATGTCAATGGTCCCAAAAAAGTGTCTGATCTGTCCGCCACAATGTCGCAGCCCCGCAAAAATCACTCATCTCCGACCTTACTAGTGGAAAAAAAAAATTTTTTAATTAAAATGCCATAAATCTATCCCCTATTTTGTAGACGCTATACCTTTTGCGCAAACCAATCAATATACGCTTATTGAAATTTTTCTTTTACCAAAAATATGTAGAAGAATACATATTGGCCTAAACTGATGAAGACATTTTTTTTTTTTTTTTAATTTTGGGATATTTATTATAGCAAGAAGCAAAAAAATATATATATTTTTTTCAAAATTGTTTTTTTTGTTTATAGCGCAAAAAAGAAAAACCGTAGAGGTGATCAAATACCACTAAAAGAAAGCTCAATTTGTGGGAAAAAAATATGTCAATTTTGTTTGGGTACAACGTCGCACGACCGTGTAAATGTCAGTTAAAGTGACGCAAATAATGGCCCGGTCATTTAGGGGGAAAAATCTTTTCCGGTCCTTAAGTGGTTAATAGTAAAGCAATAAATATTGGAATTGGACTTATCCGTTGCTGACCCCAGAGCAAGTATACAGATCCGGTGTTTAATGTATATATTGAAACCTGAGTATCAGCATAATAGGCCAGAAATGAGCATTTCCCACAGTAGGTACACAGTATCTGTCTACATAACAGAATTTATTTTTGTATATAGAAAGAAGGAATGGACTCGTGGCCAGTGCTATGGGTTTGCTCTCTATAACTGGCGAGTACCCGGCCTGCCACCGCAATCTACATTCCTTTTCACACTGCTGCGCTGGCATGTACCGCAGAACCGCACAATCATATTTTCCACCAACAAATATGTGACTGGAACGAAATACAAAAACGTTGGTGTCACTCGGTGCCTTCTCAGTCACTCTTCTCCATCTGTCTGCACAGCTGTTCCATGGCCGAGATGAGTAATTAATGAGCAGTGCGCACTAACGAGGAACATCAATTTCTCCCAGCGTCTTCTTTTATCAAGAGGGCTTTGTTTCTTTACTTAAAGGGGAACCCCTGACAAAAAAAAGCCATTGAGAAAAAAAAACTGATGGAAAAAAACGACATTATTAACCCCTTGTCTGCCAAGGTATGCTTATAAACTGTCCAGGTTTATAGGGCTTCAAGCAGCTGCTGCTGCTGCACCCGATGTGGCTTTTTAGGGCTTTCAGATAAAAATTGATCACTTTTATGGGACTCTAACCCCCCCCCCCCCGTTCACACCGAATGCGACTTTGAAATCGTGACACTTCACTTGAAATCGCACAATTTCAAAGCCGCCGGTCAGTGCGACTTCAGTTGCGACTTGGCTGACGACCTCATGAACAGATGTCTATGCAAGTTGCATCTGAAATTGGAAAAAAAATAGCGCAGGAACCTTTTTTGTTTTTCAATTTGGTGCCGCACCGCAAAGTTAGCGGTGCACCGATTTGAACAAATCCATTGCCGACAGTAGGGTGCGACTTGTGATGCGATTTGGACCTGTCAAGATGTGCCCAAATCGCCCAGCAGCACCTGTGTTGGGTTCCGGGGTCTCCTGTTCCTCTGAGGAGCCCAGGATCACAGTAAATGGTTCCTTCAGGCTGGGTTCACACTATTGCAAATTGGATGTGGGTTTTCCGCATCCAATTCGCAATAGCAGGAGATTTTGACCGGCTATCTATGGAGCCGGTTCACATATCTCCGCTGCGGCTCCGGTGAGAATTTGCACAGGAGCCCTGTGCGTCTTTTGGTCCGTTTCAGGTCCGAATTCAGCTACAAATGTCTGAAATTGGACCTGAAACAGTAAACAGGGATGCACCGGACCCCTGCTGGGAGCCGCATGCGGCGATAGTGTGAACCCAGCCTTAGTGAGAACAGGAGGGATGTTCTCTGGGTTCACAACTGTCATTCCCCAGCTACTGTAGCCAAGGATGCAGATAATCAAGCAAGATATAGGCTTAATTAGCTGCACTGAAGGGGAATGGAGACAATGGGGGGCTAATATACCTCTCATGTCCCCATTAAGAGGACCTGTCACCTGCTCAATGCTATCACATAGGAGGCTTGTTAGCCCCTCTGTGATAGCAATAAAATAAAGTCAATTTTTTTTTTTAAATGTAAAGAATCATATTAAATAAATAGAAATAATAAAAAAAAAATGTTTTAATGCACCCTTGTCACCCCCCTACATGCCCCAATTCAAATGCACAGAACAGAATAAAAAAGTGTAAAAAATTATATAAAATAAATAGAAATAATAAAAAAAAAAGTTTTAATGCACCCTTGTCACCTTCCTACCGGAAGGTGACAAAGGTGCATTAAATTGCGTCCCAATTCAAACACACAATTGCGTCCCAATTCAAACACACAGAACAGAATAAAAAAGTGTAACAAATCATTTAAAATAATTAGAAATGATTAAAAAAATAATAATTGAATGCACCCTTGTCACTTACCTACATGGCCCAATTCAATTGCACAAAACCATTGACAGAAATGTTTAAGTGAGTGCAATTATTCTAGTGGTAGATTTTTATTAACGCTAAAATTGATAACCTATAAAAGCTTCTAAAGCATTTCACAGACGTGTGCAAATTTAAGGCTTGACATGTTTGGTATCTATTTACTCGACACAACCCCATTTTTTATATTTTAGTATAACATTGGGCATACTATTGTGTTTTCACCAAAATTCATTGTATTTTTTTATTTTATTTTTTGTAAAAATATGCGTTTGATGAATAGCTTGCCCAAATATCCTGGTGGTTTTTATCAAGTCATTTCTGTCAAAAAGGCATATTTTAACATGTGCGGAAAAATGAAAAACAGTTATGTATTGTAAAAGAAAAATATAGTTTTTATTTTTATTTTTTTCAGCTACTGTAATGTACTGTACAGACGATCGGACATTCCGACAACAAAACCGTGGATTTATTTCCGACGGATGTTCGCTCAAACTTGTCTTGCATACACCCGGTCACACAAATGTCGGAAATTCCAAACGTCAAGAACGCGGTGACGTACAACACTATAACGAGCCAATAAAAATGACGTTCAATAGCCAGTGCGGCTCTTCTGCTTGATTCCGAGCATGCATGGAATTTTGTGCGTCGTGTAGACACGGTCGGAATTTCAGACAACAAATGTTCGATAGGAGCTTGTTGTTGGAAATTCCGACCGTGTGTAGGCTCCATCGGACATTTGCTGTCGGAATTTCCGACAACAAGTTTTGGTGTTAAAAAATTTGAGAACCAGCTCTCAAATTTTTGTTGTCGGAAATTCCGACAGCAAATGTCCGATGGTGCCTACACACGGTCGGAATTTCCAACAACAAGCTCCCATCGAACATTTGTTGTCGGAAATTCCAACCGTGTGTACGTGGTATAAGGCTACTTTCACACTTCTCCCTTGCAAAAACACAGTGAAAACGCATATGCATTTTATGCCAAGTTTTTGCCTCATTTTTGTCGCGTTTCCAGTGCGTTTTACACTTGTGAAAAAAAGGTCAAGTAACTCAAAAACTGCACTAATAACGCAAACGTGGATGCTTTTTCAATGCGTTTTTGACGCAGTTTCCATTAATTTCAATGGGAGGTGCGTTTTTGGTGCACTTTTTTTACCGCACCAAACATGCACCAGAAATGCAGCAAGGAGGATTTTACAAAATGCAGCAGACCCGCAACTGATCGGTGTGATAAGTTCCATAGGATTTTTACGGTCATGCATTTTTCTTCCGCATTTTTTAACACAAAAGCGGAAGAAAAGGAGATCAGTGTGAAAACAGCCTAAGTATAGGAATCTATCTTAATTTCTGCCCTCTGTAACCCCCCTGGGCACTAGAATTCAGACTCAGAGAGGTATGGGCAGTGTTAGGAGCCAATCATGGTCCACTTCATGCACATGCGCTGAGACAGAACCTGTAGGAGGAAGGAAAGATCTGGTCAGTCTGCTGCTGCACATTTATTGGCCAATCACAGGCTGAGGGTGGGGAGGTGACCAAGCTCTAAGACTTAATTGCAGTGGAGAAAAGTGAGGTCACCAACCTGACTGTGCTTCCTGGGAGGCAGTGGCGACTGGTGCTCAAATTTTTTTGGGGAGGCGCAAATGAACTGAAAAATTCTGAAAAATACTGAAACAAAAACATCAAATGCAGCCACTGTGCCCATCAAATGCAGCCACTGTGCCCATCAAATGCAGCCACTGTGCCCAACAAATGCAGCCACTGTGCCCATCATATGCAGCCAACTGTGCCCATTATATGCAACCACTGTGCCCAGCAAATGCAGCCAACTGTGCCCAGCAAATGCAGCCACTGAGCCCATCATGTGCAGCCAACTGTGCCCATCATGTACAGCCAACTGTGCCCATCATATACAGCCAACTGTGCCCATCATATGTAGCCAACTGTGCCCATCATATACAGCCACTGTACCCATCATATACAGCCAACTGTGCCCATCATATACAGCCAACTGTGCCCATCATATACAGCCAACTGTGCCCATCATATACAGCCAATTGTGCCCATCATATACAGCCAATTGTGCCCATCATATGCAGCCAACTGTGCCCATCATATGCAGCCACTGTGCCCATCATATGCAGCCAACTGTGCCCATCATATGCAGCCAATTGTGCCCCATCATATCCAGCCAACTGTGCCCCATCATATGCAACTACTGTGACACCCGCCTGCCCGCTCGCTGTCTGCCCGGCACTTACCCCATCGTGGTGGCGGGTCAGGCAATGGATGATGGCGCGAGCTGTGGGACAGGTAGCGCAGGTCAGGCAGCGGCTCCTGTGTCCTCTGTGCTTCTCTTCTTGCCTTCTGCTAGGTGGACAATGGGATTGCTTGTGCCTTCAGCCAATCAGGTGACGGGTATTAGTCCCGTGCCTCCTGATTGGCTGAGAGGCAATTCAGTATTAGAAAGGCGAATATTCATTTGTGAGTGCAAAGCTTTCCACTCCAAGTTCATCTTTTTTGAAGCCTATTAGAGCCTATGGCCTATGGCTCTAATCAGGTGCTTCAAAAAAAACACTCCCGCCGCTGCAATTCAGATGCCCAGCATCCAAAAAGGGGCCAGACGTCTGAATTGGGGGTGGCTACAGCGCCCATGGATAGCTGGGAGGGCTATACTAAAGGCTAAGTCTACCTTTCTTATTATGTGTCTTTCACATGTTACACCCATATTTAGGGTGTAACACGTAACATGGTGCCAAGCTGCCCCCCCCCCCCCCTTCAAACTTCCCCACCCTTACATTGCCTGGTGGTTCTATGAATGAACAGAAATCTATGAATGATTAAACTGCAAAATTGCCATCTGCCACCATGGCAGAGAAACTTGTAGTTATCAATGGAACACATGTGTTCAGCAAACTCATCGTCCATTGGTACTTACTCCAGCGCCATAACTGAAAGTCTAAAGCTTGGTATGGACATGGCGCAGGAGGAGGAGTCTGCAGGAGCCTGTACATTGTAGCTGTGATGCACTGATTGTGGCTGCAATGCTTTGCAGGTTTATAGGCAAAAAAAATAATATACACATTTTTATGCAAACGGAGGTGCATTTATAATTTTTTGCAAATTTTGGATTTGGCCTTTAATGCCCTGTACACACGATGGATTTTTCCATCAGTCTTGCCTACACACCACCAGTCAAAAATCCGAGCGTCCCAAACGCCGTGACTTAAAACACTCTGACGAGCCGAGAAAAAGTTCAATGCTTCTGAGCATGCGTCAACTTGATTCTGAGCATGCGTGGGTTTTTTCTCCGATGGAGTTCCCCACAGACGATCGGAATTTGCTATAATTTTTTTTTTCCATCTGTAAAATTTAAAACATGTTCTATTTTATACCGATTTTTTTTTATCAGAAAAACCGATCGTGTGTACACGGCATTAGCCCCCTTCCCCAGCAACCCTTCCTCCCACGCCTTATGCTCACCTTCCCTTCGCTCCTGCCTGATCCCTGTTATGTATGTAGCCCCTCTGGGACTCATAATAGACAACCTCCCCATAGAAATTAATGGGATATTTCCATGCATGGACAAAAGAAATAGCTGCCCCGCTGAGAGACTTTGCAGCAGTGGCTGTGCACATCCCAGTGAGAGTGAGAGAAGGTGAGTATTAGACTTTGTGGGGGGCTCTGGAGGTGGGTGGGAGAGGGTCAATTAAAGGATAACTATACAAAAAGTACTTTTTATCCTTTAAGGCTGAACACTGAGGAGATTAAAAAAACTATCCTTGCACTGGGAATCCCCCACACCGTTTCCGTTAAAAAGCATTTTTTGCTTACCTTATCCCTCACTCCCGCAGGCTCTCTACTCTTCATGGGTCTGACCCCCAAGCAACCTTGCTTTGGCACTCTGCCCATCCGTTGGTCGCAGCTCTGACTTTATCATGTACAATGCTGGGCCAGCTGTCCTCTACTGTAAGTGAGGATACCAAGGGCCAGTTCACAACCTTGAAGGGAAGAGGAGTGCTGGTGCAAGAGGGGTGATGGGTAAAGTATACTTTAAAATGTTAAATTTAAAAATGCTTTTTATTGATACACTAGGCAAAAAACAAGCGTTTAACTCATACAGTGCTGGGGGGAGCCCCAATGTGAAGATACATAGTTTGTTTATTTTCTCAGCTGTAACCACTTGCAGACCGCCCTCCCGCCCGCAATGTACTGCGGATGGGCGGCCTATACAGGCAAAGCGATGTACTGGTACCGTCGCTGCCTGTTTCCGGGATCAGGGCGCATCCCCCCGCGCCCAACCCCTCTTCCTTCCCCCCTGACACCTGCTGTGATTGCACACAGCGGGAGTCTGTCAGCAGGTCCACTGTTGCCATACTATTTTACAAAGTACTTTTTTATCATCCTAAATGTAAGTGTTCCTACTTCATTAAAACTTTCATACTCAATACAGAGTTACGCTATGTGGCCCCTTTTTTCTCCCATTTTATGACACATACCCTTCCACACCACCTTGGGACTTCCTGGACCACTACTCTTCATGAGATTACCCTGTAAGGACGTCACCCTCCTCTGTGGTTTATTCCATCCTGCTGGTGTCTGGCCATCCTCGGTTCAGCCATTCGGAGTGTACATGATTATCCAGTTCCCATTGTGGTTCCACCACACACCACAGCCTGTTTGACCCATAGAACGTATGTTCTCTCAGGTTCAAATGTTCCGGTAAGCCTGCTACCTATCGGTGGTGGTTTTCCTCACTTCATCATCTCTTCACTATCTGTTTTCGTTTGAAGCCATCACCAAGTTTTGAACTTTTGCATATATTGAAGTTTTGTCACATCACAGACATTCAGTTGTGTATTTGTGCACTAACATTGTGTTTTCTCTATATAGACATTTAATTGTGTACTTATCAGTGCATTATCATTTTTCATTGTTTATATTCACTATTTGAGCACTTTGTTTACCTATGATTATAGGCATTTATTTATTCATTTTGATTAGCGCTACATTTTTTGGTTCCTGTCAGCAGGTCCCGACCAATGATTCATGGCTGGGACCTGCGTGTTGACAATCAACACAGAACTCTGTACAGTCGGAGTGATCTCTCTGTTTCTTCTCCCTGCAGTCTGGGTGGACGTGTGTTGTACTGCCCCGGGCTGCTAGGCCGGAGATTGGGCCTATCCCGGGCACATCTGGCTGATGGGCTGTCTGAGGGCCTATCCAGAAGCAGGAGAGCAGCGTAGGGTTGGGACAGCGGCTTGCAGTCCAACAAAAAGTTACGGTTCAGCCGGCCAGAGAACCTGTTGTGGTCGGAGGTAGAGGGTAAGCTGTCGTCACTAAGCAGCGGCATTGCTAGCCAGGTGCGAGGGGGCGGGCCGCACCCACCAGAGGGGTGACATCCGTGGGTAGCGGCACCACACTAACACCGCTGCCCTGTGCCTCGCGGCTCGCGCCGCGGCTGTGTCCCTCAGCAGAGAGGAGGGAAGCCGCCGCCCCCCTCCTCTCTGTTTACATCCACAGAGGAGGAGGAACCTGCGCTCGAGGGACACACCGCTGTGTGTATCTGCTGCTCTGTTCTGAGGTCTGTAAGGTAAGGGGGGGCATCTATACTGATGGGGGGAGAGGGGTGTCTAATGCTGGGGTCTGCACTAGGGGGGTTTGCACCGGGGGGGGGGGGCTGTAACTGAGGGGTGTCTGTAACTGAGGGGGGTCTGTAACTGAGGGGGTGTCTGTAACTGAGGGGGTGTCTGTAACTGAGGGGGTGTCTGTAACTGAGGGGGTGTCTGTAACTGAGGGGGTGTCTGTAACTGAGGGGGGTGTCTGTAACTGAGGAAGGTCTGCACTGGGGGGGTCTGTAACTGAGGGGGTGTCTGTAACTGAGGAAGGTCTGTAACTGAGGAAGGTCTGTAACTGAGGGGGGTCTGTAACTGAGGGGGTGTCTGTAACTGAGGGGGTGTCTAACTGAGGAAGGTCTACACTGAGGGGGGTCTCTAACTGAGGGGGTGTCTGTAACTGGGGGGTGTCTGTAACTGAGGGGGGTCTGTAACTGATGGGGTGTCTGCATGGGGGGGTGTCTGCACTGAGGTGGGGGCGTCTGTAACGATGGAGCGGTCTGCACTGAGGTGGGGGTGTCTGTACTGAGGGAGGAGGTTTATACTGAGGGAGGGGGTCTATGTTGATGGAGGGGGGTCTGTACTTAGTGGGGGGGTTTGTACTGAGGGAGGGGGATCTATACTGCGGGAAGGGGGTCTGTAGTTGGTGGAGGGGGGTCTGTACTGAGGGGGGACTATAGTTGGTGAGGGGTGACACCATTTTTTTTCGCACCGGGTGACACCAACCCTAGTGATGCCACTGTCACTAAGGGACCATCCACCTTACTACCAGGGACCACAGTGAGTAGATGAAGCAAGTACCGGAGCAGTATTCTCACCAACCGGGGACGGTGAAGAATTGGGAAACTTCAGCGGGTGTCAAGCCAGGGACCCAGCCAGTGGAGGTGACGCTTGCAGAGCAATATTGTGTGCCAAGCCAGGGACCGAGCAGGCCAGTGGGGTGACGCTTGAGAAGTATCTGTCAGTGCCAAGCTAGGGACCCAGCAGGGACGTGGGTGTGACGCATGAGTAAGATACTCAGTGAGAAGGTTGGAAGAGCTCAGGAGATCCAGTGGCAATGGATCAGCGGGTCTAAAGTGATAGACTGGGAGCTCAGTTGAGTAAAGATCTAAGAAGGAGATTGTGGAGGAGCTGAAAGAGTTCATTACAACCTTTGTTAGAAACTGTTCAAGATTGTTGCCATAGGAGACAGCGTGTCTACACATGCAGATGTGGTGTCCGGCTGGGTGCCTTTCCCTGCATGGCTGACTACCTATAGTCTCGGAGTCTGCTAATTAACATTGCAACTACTAAAGGTTGTCCTGGCCCTAACCCTCTTTCCCACAGTTCTGTTAAGAGAAAATAAATCTCTTTGTATTCAAGAAGTGTCTGGCGCCCATTAATCTACCTTACATTGCACCCACCATGCCTCGTAACCCACTCTACACAGAAGGATGTCAGCTGTCCCTAACTCTGGAGGTCACCATTAGGCCTGGAGACTTGGCTACACGCGGATTTCCATGCATCGTGTATAGGGAAGCCCATTCATTTCAAATGCTGCCCTACCAGCAAGAAACATGGGGAAAGAAGTACTTGACCCTATTTTTAAACTTGCGCCGCACTGAATCGCATGAGGCTGCGGCACCATGCGGTTTGACACGCATGTTTGCTGATGCATGGGGGTACCTGGTTTTAACCCCATGAAGCCCGTACCACTGAGTTGTTTCAGGGTGGTTGTGGCATGGCCTTATTCACTTAACAGGTTCTGTTCAGTGGTGGTACTGCCCTTTAAACACAACAGCGGTTATAATTTTTGACGCAAAGCATCGTGACCTCGCCATTTGTTCATCCCTGTCCAACTGCCTTTTCAGCTCAAAGGGGCGGTCAGGAGGGATTGGGGGTGGTAAAGCATCATCATCAACATGCAGTAAACCGCTTTAATACATGCACACGCACACTTGTCTTTAGTTTATCCTTTTAAAGACCCTTCATGTACAGAAAAATGGTGCCAGAAATGCACTCAGCTGCTAATACCCTTTTGTGGAATAACACCACTTTTGTGGAATAAAATTGCAAGACTTGAGGGCCTGTTTTTAAAACATTTGTTTGACGAATGTCACAAGCCTTTGTCGAGGCTGCACAAACTTTTCCCATCTTTTCTCTAATATGATTTTCTGGTGACCATCAGCTCCATCTAGTGGCCAAAAAATTGGTATTTTTTTTAACTTTCTCAATCAGAAAATATATGACCTTTTGACCACTAGATGGGGGTGACGATCATAAGAAACCATGGTATTTGAGAAAATCAATGGGAAAACTTGTGTAGCTTGGACGAATGCTTGTGACATTCGTCCAATGAATGTTTTATAAATAGACCCCCTGGTGTCAGCCCTGCCCAGTTGTCTGTTGTTAAACTACTGAATCCCACCCACTCTCCCCATCTTCACAACATAGAGACTAATTGTAGTACAGGACAATAACTTGAGATAACACAGTAAATGTACATAAGATAGCTCTGACATTTCTGACTTTTTTTAGCATTTAACAAAAAAGATAACAAAAAACAGTTTCAATAGTATTTTTAACAGACCAGAATAAGAGAAGCCCATTGTTAGGGTTTATATACCCTTAATCATTAATTATAATCAAATTAATTTGTTCAATGCGAGTAGCTGCACTTGGCTTGGTAACAGCCTCTTGTAATCCCCTGTAGAGCAGAACTCAGAATCAGAGAGGGAGAAGCAGCTCAAGAAGCCAATCACATGTACCATTGTACTCATATGCTAACAACGAGCGTGCTTATAGGAGGAGAAAGAAGTGTGAAGCCTCGTACACACGACCGGTTTTCTCGGCAAGAAAACTGCTGGGAGAGCTTTTTGCAGAGAAACCCGTTCGTGTGTATGGTTTCTCGACAGGAAAACTGCCGGGAATCTCGACGAGAAAAATAGAGAACCTGCTCTCTATTTTTCTCGTCGGGATTCTCGGCAGAGTGTTTTCTGCCGAGAAACCCCGGTCATCTGTATGCTTACCTGTCCAGGGAAACCCGCGCATGTTTGATGAGACTTCGACTCATGCGCGGTAGCATACAAGGGTAGTGTAGGGTGTAGCAAGATGGCGGCGACGGCATCGAATGTGACGAGCGCCAGCTCGTCGTAGTCGATGACGTCACCGCGTTCTTGCCATTCAAAAGAACGGCAGGAGGACATTTGTTTTTGCCCCATTCACAAATGTAAAAGCAGTATCACTGGATGGTTAGCTATGCGAATGAGTGTGCATGTACAACTTTTTTCTGTTGGTGCCCTTGTAAGCAGGTGCAGTTAGCCACTGTGCCACTAGGTGGCTCTGTACCAGAATAGTGTCGGGTACAGCAGGTAGTGGCAATAGGTGGTAGGCCCTTTTTTTAGGTAAAGCCCTCCCACAGGGGATGTCAGGGTTGAGTGAGCACCCATATAGAGGCTATGTGGGGAGGGACACAGAGAGTCTTGAGGCAGGGGAGTTATACACTCCAAATCTGTGAGAATGTAACCAACACACATGGGCCCTGGACAGAGCAGGAGGCCGGGTGGAGTGGACCTGTATGCAGAAGAAGCCGGCTGTAGACAACCTGTCCCTGAAGGAGTCGGGGGCTAGGGCAGATTGCAAATGGCCTTTTAGGCCAGGCCAGGGGAGGATCCAGGGGGGGAGGGGGGCAACAGGGCAATTGCCCCCCCCCCCCCGAGACCATCTGTCACACTCACTTGCTTGCTCTGTTTTGTTTTTTTTTGCGCCTAAACTCCCGGACTTTGGGGACCCGGTGCCGGCCGGCCCAAACGTGGCACACATGTAGCCCCATGTCTCCTCTACAAGTGTGCAAAGTTTGGTGTCTGGGAGACCTACGACCGGGGAGCACTGATTTTTTAAAGCCGACCACCCCTTCCATAGACTCCAATGTTAAACGGTCATTTCTCCGGCGACTTTGCGGACCCAGTACCGACTGGTCGTAGGTCCCCTGGACCCCAAATTTGGCACACATATAGCCCCATGTCTCTACAAGTGTGCAAAGTTTGGTGTCTGGGAGACCTATGGCCAGGGAGAATTGATTTTTCAAAGCCGGGCACTCCTTCCATGGACTCCCATGTTAAACATCAGTCTAGTCATGGGCACAGTGAGGCATGGGCACAGTGAGGCATGGGCACAGTGAGGCATGCAGATGGACACCCTAGGCTTATACTCGAGTCAATACGTTTTCCCAGTTTTTTGGGGTAAAATTAGGTGCCTCGGCTTATATTCGGGTCGGCTTATACTCGAGTATATACGGTAATTGTTCTGCGGCTGCCGCTGCCTCTCTGAGTCTCTCTCTCAGTTTCTCACATCAGCCGATCAGCGGCGCCGAGAGAGAGACTCGTCTAATGTAGTTATGCGGCGCACTGACACAATACCAGGAGCGGAGGAGGAGGTGGGTGGAGCCTCTTCCCTGCACTCGTTGCTAACGCCTAGGCCACTTGGCGTCTAGCAACGAGTGACGTCAGTGAGTCACGTCGGGCCGCTCTGTGGGCAGGTGCGATAGCGTGCAGCTCCACAGACGGGTAAGAAAGCGGGCGGCTCCGCTTGTGGCGCAGTTTGTGGGCGGGCGGCGCAGTTCGTGGGCAGACCGTGCTGCTCAGTGTGTTGGCAGCGCAGGTGAGAGTGAGAGAGCAGGCTCAGTGTGGCAGCTGGCCAATCAGCTAGCCGGAAGCGGGGGAGCAGAGAGATGAGATCATCTCTCACCGCCCGTGCCTGCCCTACATTCCTGCAGTGACTTCCGCCCTCACTGTGCAGGCAGCAGAGAGATTACATTATCTCTCTGCTGCCTGACTCTGGGAGTCTGGGACACAGCAAGAGACAACCAAAACTACACCTTAGCAGGCAAGTTAGTGACAATCCGCAAGGTGTGGCAGGCGATGTGGCAAGTGACAATCCGCATCTGGTGGCAGGCAAGTGACAATCAGCAAGGTGTGGCAGGTGATGTGGCAAATGACAATCCGCAAGGTGTGGCAGGTGACGTGGCAGGTGACGTGGCAAATGACAATCCACAACGTGTGGCAAGTGACACGCTCAGGGCTCCCACTAAAAGCAGGCGACGGTGGCAAGTGACACACTCGGGGCTCCCACTGATTCTGCATTGAACTATTTAATTTTATATTACATGGTAATAATAGAAATAATGCGCTTCAATCATCCTGACACCATAACAACCTTGGTGCCGGGATGATTGAAGCGCCAACACCAGCCATTTCCCCGATAAATTTCCCACAAAAAAACCCATATTTTTTTGGCAGTGCCCCTCCCAAGAAAAGACTCTGGATCCGCCCCTGGGCAGAGGATAGACCGTAGGAGATGACTGATAAGGTCCTGCAGTGCTTTCATTTGTGACTACTATGGGCTGTCCATAGTAGATTAACTGTGTACTATCAAGTGACTCCAGACTGTATGTCCTGGTGATGTGACTGTCTTGCCATTCCCTAAAAAAAAGTGTAGTGAAGCCAACTACCGTGTGGACATTCCTTCCAATATAAAGGTCTATGGCTGGGAATGTCGTGAGGAGACCTATAGTGTAAGGTGACCAGATTTTTAAAATGAAATCCGGGGACATATTTTTTTTTCTACTAGTAATGGCGGCAATCAGCGACTCTCTGCCCGTGGCCGCCGCCACCTCACAGCCTGTCAAGTCTTATGCCCCATACACACGATCGTTTTTCATGCCGTTAAAAATGCCATTAAAAAAAATGGCCATTAAAAATGATCGTGTGTATGCTCCAGAGCATTTTTAACGACGTGAAAAACGGCCATTAAAAATTTCGAACATGCTCTCTTTTTTCACGTCGTTTTTCATGTTGTTTTTTTTAACGACGTGAAAAACGATAGTGTGTATGCTTTAACGACGTGAAAAAAAAGCGCATGCTCAGAATCAAGTATGAGACAGAAGCGCTCGTTCTGGTAAAACTAGCGTTCGTAATGGAGATAGCACATTCGTCACGCAGTCACGGACTGAAAAGAGCGAATCGTCGCTCAACAAACTTAACTAACATGAAGGGTGGCGCCATTCGAACGGAACTTCCCCTTTATAGTGCCGTCGTACGTGTTGTACGTCACTGCGCTTTGCTTGATCGTTTTTTTAAATGATCGTGTGTACGCAAGACAGGCTTGAGAGGAAAAATGAAAAAAAACGACGTGAAAAACGGCAAGAAAAAAAATGGCAAGAAAAACGATCGTGTGTATGGGGCATTACTCTCCAGGCCCCGGCTACTACTGGGTGGGGAGCGGAGGAAGATCACTCCGCTAGGAAAGGCAAGGAGATAAGCAGGCAGGCGGCTGGCCGGGACTTGTGCCAAGGCAGAAGAACATGCGTGCGGAGCTGAATGGGCATGCGCCTGAAACTGAAGAAATATTCCCTCCGCTCCGACCAGCACATGATCATCAGAAAGGGGCACAGATAATTGAAAAAATACACCACCCTAAGCTAGTAGGAGCGGCGGAGCGGGGGGGTGTAATTCATACCTCCCAACTTTTTGAAATAGGAATGAGGGACACCTATTAGCAAAAGAATGTAGTCATAGGACACACCCCCTTAAAGGAGAATTATACAAGCAAAAATTATTAGTTAAACCGACTAGTGCTTTTTTTAACCACTACTATTCCTTTATATTGTCTTTGGAAATTTACAGATGCAGCAATTTAGAAATCAGATGAAAGGTTTAGCACTGGGAAGCACTTTTTGAAAGATAAAAAGTGCATTTTATATACAACTATAGAGATCAGACCAAAATGAGGGACAAATGACGAGGAATGAGGGACAAATGACGAGGAATGAGGGACAAATGACGAGGAATGAGGGACAGAGGGTCATTGCTCGAAATCAGGGACAGTTGGGAGCTATGGTAATTCAGAATATTTTTTTTTAATTCTGCACTGACTGTCTTTGAAATTGCCCCAGCCCCTGTTCAAATCCAATCCGGGGACAAAACCGGGGACCGTGTCCTCAATCCGGGGACTGTCCCCGGAAACCGGGGATGTCTGGTCATCCTACTATAGTGAGGAGCAGGGCACAAGATGGCTGGAATCATGCTGTAGCAAGGCTGGAGCGAGGGTTGGGCCTTGTGCTTGGGCACCAAAATCAGCCAACCATGAGGACCCGCTTTCACTCTGGCGTTACAGAGACACAGATATTATGGTCATTGACCGTGACCAGACAACCGACCGGTTATGGGCAACCAAAATCTGAGCAGAATTTTTATCAGAAGTCTTTATGCTCCTCCAACCAGCAATATGCTGGCAGCTGCTCTGTAGAACATTTGATTCCATTGCTGTCAAACTTTTTATAGAACAATAGCTGGATGACACAGGAAAGAAAATGAATTGAAGTCAGCAAACCGGGATGGTGGATGACTCCCACCCATTATACGTGAGAGTACAGGTGTCTGCAATGATGTTTCCTGCTTTTTGCCCTACAATGACGCGCCCACCATGTCCTGGGTCATCGGGAAGGACCCCCACGAGTCCTGCAAGCAATTCTTGCATTTAAGTGATATTTTTAACTCCTTGTGAACACGCTACTTTTCCTGGTTTATTTATTTATTTATTACCCACTTTAATACCGGGCACTTTGACATCCCTTCCCTCCCAGGCCAATTGTCAGCTTTCAAAGCAGTTGCACTTTAAATGACAATTGCGCGGTCATGCAACACTGTACCCATATAAAAATTGTTATAATTTATTAGAGCTTTCTTCTGGTGGTATTTACTCACCCATGTTTTATTTTTTATTTTTTGCTAAACAAATAAAAAAAGGCAGAACATTTTAAAAAACCTCCTTTCTCTTCATTTTTGTTATACAATTTTGCAAATAAGTAATTTTTCTTTTTCACTGATGTGGGCTGATGAGGCTGCATTGATGGGCACTGATAGGCTGCATTGCTGGGCACTGATGAGGCTGCACTTATTGGCTCTGATTGGCACTGATGGTGCTGCACTGATAAGCACTGATGAGGCTTTGATTGGCACTGATGATGCTGCACTGATGGGCACTGATGAGGCTGCACTGATGGACAATGATAAGGTGGCACTGATGAGGCTGCACTGATAAGGCAGCACTGACAGGCGGCACTGATATGCTGCACTGATGGATGCTAATATGCTACATTGATATGTTGCACCGATGGGGCTCCACTGATCATCAGGGCACTGCCATGCAACACTGTACTGTATGATTTTTTTATAAAAAAAATTTCAAGATAGAGATTTCTTTTGGTGGTATTTAGGGTTGAATATATTTTTATCCAATTTTTCTCAGGTAAAGCAATAAAGGATACAAAATAAAGATATAAGGGTGGTGGGGAGCAGTGGTAAACAAATACAAAAGTTGTAATAAATATGATAAACATTCTTTTGGTGGTATTTAAAGGGGTTGTAAAGGTTCGTTTTTTATTTTCTAAATAGGTTCCTTTAAGCTAGTGCATTGTTGCTTCACTAAGGCCCCTTTCACACTGGGGCGGGCAGGTGCGGTGGCGGTATAGCAGTGCGATTTTCAGCGCTGCTATACCGTCGTTCTTACCGCGGTATGCGGCCGCTAGGGGGGTGAATTCAACCCCCGCTAGCGGCCGAAAAAGGGTTAATACCGCCTGCAAACCGCAGCTATTGCGGGCAGTATTACCGCGGTGTCCCATTGATTTCAATGGGCAGCCGCGGTAAAGGAGCGGTAAACACACCGCGCCTTCACCGCTGTAAATAAGCGGCTAGCAGGACTTTTGGAGCGGTCCTGCTAGCGCACCGCTTCAGTGTGAAAGCCTTCAGGCTTTCACATTGAAGGCTACAGGCACGAATTTTTCATGCGGTATAATAGCGCTAATATTAGCGCTAAACCGCATGAAAAACGCCCCAGTGTGAAAGGGGCCTTACCTTTTCCTTTGATTTACCTTCTAAATGTTTGTTTTCTTTGTCTGAATTTCTCACTTCCTGTTTCTCCTCACTAAGGCCCCATGCACACAGGGCGTTTTTACAGCCGCTTTTTTTAGAGCTTAAAAACGCCTGTCCATGTTTTGTAAACATTTTTTGACATTTTTTGACCTTTTAAAAAAAAAAAAAAAAAAAAAAAAATCCCGGGCCTCAAAAACGCAAATCGCGGCGTTTTTGCTGCGTTTTTTGCGCGTTTAATAGCGTCAGGCGTTTTTGCAGCTCGAACTTGGAGCTCCAGAACGCACTGGAATTGGTTTTTTTTTGCAGCTGGAAAACGCCTATGCCACTTGGAGCTCATAAAAGCTCTAGTGTGCGTGACACAATAGAATAACATGGATGGGCGTTTTGAAGCTGTAAAAAAAAACGTCTAAAGCTGCTGTTAGCAGCTGCAAAAACGCCCTGTGTGCATGGGGCCTAAACTTCACACCATCATCTGAGCCGTGTGGAGTCAGCCAGAACAGCTTACTGAACAGCTTACTGAGGAGGAACAGGAAGTGAGAAATTCAGACAAAGAAAACAAAGAAAAAAAATACTTAGAAGGTAAATCAAAGGAAAAGGTAAGTGAACCAACAATGCACTAGCTTAAAGGAACCTATTTAGAAAATAAAAAACGAACCTTTACAACCCCTTTAATCACCACTGGGTTTTTTCTTTTGCTAAACAAATTAAAAAGGCTAAACATTTTGAAAAAAAAACAAAACAAAAACTTTTTAATGAGGCAGCACTGATTGGCACTGATGAGCACTGAGGAGGCTGCGCTGATGAGCACTGAGGAGGCTGCACTGATGAGCACTGAGGAGGCTGCACTGATGAGCACTGAGGGGGATGCACTGATGGGCATTGATGAGGCTGCATTGATGGGCTCCGATTGGCACCGATTGGCACTGATGAGGCAGCACTGATTGGCACTGATGAGGCTGCACTAATTAGCTACACTGATTGGCACTGATAAGGTGGCACTGAAGGGCGCTGATATACACAACGGGGACCAGTGAGAACGGGGCAGCGCGTCTCGCGCATGCGCTGTAGGGAACCGGGCAGTGAAGCCGCAACGCTTCACTTCCTGGTTCCCTCACCGAAGATGGCGGTGGGGGCAGAAGAGTGATGAGCGATTGCTCGTCTTCTGCTGCCGACGTCGCTGGACTCCAGGACAGGTAAATGTCCTTATATTAAAAGTCAGCAGCTGCAGTATTTGTAGCTGCTGGCTTTTAATATTTTTTTTTCGGCGGAGCGCCGCTTTAAGTTTGGGCCTGTACTCTGCCTATCAACCCCTGTAATTTGGCTCGGTTCCCCCTTGGCACAACTGGACAACAATGTGATTGTGGGCTCCTAAAAGGCTATAGAGGGCCACAATGATACCACACAACAATAAATGTAGGTAAATATTGTTACCTTAGTGTGGTTTATCTGCCACACAGCTGCAAAAGACAGAGTCCCACACAAGATGCAGTTCAACCAAAAGGTAATATGTTTACTTGGTAGAGAAAATAGAATAGAGATTACACAAGTAACATTTGACTCAAATAGGTCCCTGTGAGAATCAAATGACATACATATGAATAACAATTTTAGGGTCAGACCCGAGGAAGCACACGGTGGAGGAATCTCCCACCGCAATGATGGGGTACCTCTTAGACATGGGAGCCGTCTAAAAATTTGTTTAGTTCCGTTTCGTATTAAAAAAAAATCGTAATTCGTGTACGGAATTCAATTCGGATTCGTACGAAATACGAATTTCGTACGCCGCGTATAACGAACGATTCGACCGGAACGACCGAATGATTCGACCGGAAATGTACTTCCCCCACCCAATTCCAGCAGCAATCTTCTCTCTATAATGTCGAATCTTTTCTCTCTATGTCGAATCTTTTCTCTCTATAATGTCGAATCTTTTCAATTTGGAGCCGAAATTCGTAAACTAAACGTAGTATTTCATACAGAATTCGTATCTGTAAAAATTCGTAATTCGGATTCGTACGAATTTCGAAAAATTCGGACGAATTTTCGATTCGTACGAAACTAATCGCACATGTCTAGTACCTCTCCACCAAGTCCCACCCAGCTCACTGAAATAGCACAATGATAATAAAAATTAATGCAAACAGTTAGCTTACACATATGAGTTCAATAAACGATTTGTCTCCCCCTAGTGGACAGCTCAACTGGTGCATGTCCCGTTGTATCAACCTAAGCAATGATCTGAACTGATGAGTGTTCCTAACAGTTTCCAGTAATCTTCGGCTAGCTTTGTTGGTGCACTTAAGTATTTGTAATCCAACAAACAAGGTGAAGAAAGAATAAAACACTTGAAGTATGCAGTATAAAGGCAAGAGAAACACTGATTCTCCCAAAGCGCTATATCACTCCCGGGCGTAACGTGTCTCCACTTACGGCACTGCAGTTGCCCACGAGTACAAGTGAAACTATGGAAGTCACCTTCCTGCAACCCAGTTAGTTATGTTGGTGGGTAGATGCCCTCTCACCAAATGAGGCCTCGCCGGTATGCTCCGTCTGGACCCTTCTTGGTTCTCAGCCTTCCTGCAGGTCGTGGTCCCTGGTCCTCTGCACAGTCACCCACGAGGTGCCGATGGATGGGTGACTAGATGCTGTGGAGTTTAGAGTGGTCCCTCTTCCTGGTCCGATCAGCAGGGCTGTGACAGATATTCTTCCGTCAGGCGATCCGGTCTCCGTACTTTAGGCACAGGCTTCTCCGGCCTAAGCACGCTCACTCCAGGCCTCAACACAGGCCTCCTGTCGGGTTGAAGATGGCGTCCCGAGAGACGGAACAAAAGCCCCGCCTTGCCTTAAATAAGTTCTCCCAGCAGGCCGTGCGTGGCGCCATGCACTTTTGGTAGGACAGTGGTCTTTTGGGTAATGTAGTCTCAGTTCTATCCACGCCAATAGAGTCTTTGTCTCTGATGCCACAATACCCACAATGCTTTATCCACTAACTGAACCAAACAACGTTAATAGCCTAGCATAAGACGTACCCCGGAGGGAGCTAGATTCCTGATAGGCACAAACTGTAGTCCGTAAGCTACGTGCAAAAGTGACACCTTGCTACACTAGTATGCTGGCTATATATTGCATTTTTGCGCTTGGGTTTAGCTGCAATTTAAGCCGTGCATGTCACAGCAACGTCCCTGATTGTGTATTGAATTCATGGCTGCCTCCGGTGTCTGTAGATGACAGGTGCTCTTTAACTGAGGGATGCGTTTAATGGAAACACTGAGGAAAACCAATACCCTACTGATTATTTTCCTACTCCGACTTAAATAAAAGCAGTGGGCAGAGAGCTCAGAGACAGCCTCTCTCCTCCGACAGAATAAAAGAGCGAGGCCTGCAATTGACGTCCAGTTGGCACTAGACAAAATGGTTCGGAATCAATAGGAAAATCAATGGTGGAGCGAGCGCCGCTGACTAGAGAAAACACCCGGCACCTGAGCAGCTGCAGAACGCACACAGAGACTCTGCCATCCCCTGCTGCGATGACAGCATTCAGACACCGTCTGCTCTTCATTGAAGCTGTGAAGCTTTTGTGATTTCAGAGAGTGTCGCAGGACAACAGAAAGTCCGTAGAGTTTGCTGGTGTCTGATTGTAAAGTGTGTCCGGTCATTACGGCCCCCGGGGTGCCTGCAATATTTGTTTGATCATATTGCATTTAAGACTGGCATGTGAATGTGATTAGAATTTGTTAATGGCTAAAAGACCTTGTATATGGTGTGTCCTAATTTATGACTTTCTTAATAGGCCAATGACATTGTCAGAGAAAATCCTCGGCCCGTAACCCCCTGGGATGTATAACATAGCACTCCCAATGGATCCAGTAAGGTGATCTAAGGTCAGACAAGTGGCTATATGGTTTGGAGGTTCAAGACATGAGAGGTATCTTAATGAGTTGAGTTGAGAGGTATCTTAATATCTTACCTTATCTTAGGTATCTTACCCCGAAGGGTCCCGACGCGCATAGCAGAGTTCCTGGGAAAAGAGGACCCAGGAACCAGAAGCAGCACAGAGCGGCAAAAAGGGTGGAAGAGAGAGGCTACGCTACTAACTACAGGCATCCAAGGGGCAGTAGCACAAGGCTGGTAGTGGGCCCACATTGAGCTCGGATTCGCAGATTTTTCGGTTTCTTTGTACCCCCCCAAACATCATTGATGTCAGCCTGAGGAATCGTGCCCCATTACTGGTGTCAGTGGGATTACTGTTGAGCTGCATGTATCTTGTCTACCAGCCCTGGAGGAATTGGACTACATGTACACCCTAAAACAGTGTAGCTCAAGATCTTCCAGGATTGAACTCCTGGATCCCCACCCAACTCTTCTGGTATTCAGCTGTGACTTATTTTCATCTCACTCTAGACCAGTGGTCTCCTGTGGGCAAGATGCGGCCATTTGCTTGCCAGTATGCTTGCCTTGGGGCGCTGATCCTCCCACTGATTTGAGATACTATTTCACCCATTAATACAGGGCACTATTCCTCCCCCTGACACCAAAAATGCTGCACTATTCCTCCCATTGACGCCAACAATGGGGCACTATTCCTCCCACTGACACCAAGAATGGGGCACTATTCCTCCCACTGGCACCAACAATGGGGCACTATTCCTCCCCATGACACCAAAAATGGGGCATTATTCCTTCCATTGACACCAACAATGGGACACGATTCCTCCCATTGACACCAACAATGGGGCACTATTTCTCCCACTGACATCAATGATGGGGCAAAATGTTTAGGGGGGGGTACAAACAAACCGAAAAATCTGCGAATCCGAGCTCAATGTGGGCCCACTACCAGCAGTAGCCTTATCAGTATCAGCCCTACAGCAGTAATATCAATATGAGCCAAGCAATCACTCAGGCGACCACCCGATCTCTGCCACATCTGCAAGCTAGATCGAGTCGGTCCAAGCTCCCCCATCCTCCCCTCCTCCTCATCCGAACGCCCTGTGAAGGGGCACTGCTGCAAAAACAAAATCTGACCTTCCTTCACCTTGAGACACCTCGCCTGGGTATGATACTCGCTGAGAACAGTCAAATCACATGATGCCAAAACACAAAAACAACATTGATTAGCTAAAATCAAAAGTGGGAGGGCTCGGGGTGCAGTGCTCTGGGAATCCGAAACAAGCCAATTAGAGCTCAGCCTCAAATCACATGCTTTTCAAAAGTTTACTGACCTAATAGACACCCATTAGTCCAGCACCCTGCCACACACGTATATGCACAAACGAATGAATGGGAACAGTTTTTTAAATAAATGATAATATACAGTATATGATTGACTATTAGTTTTTAACATGTTAAAACTTTGGAGGGGGGGGGGTGGCGTCCCCATACCCCTTATTGACAGGCTGCAACTGCCTCCCACTGACACCAACGATGGGGCACTATTCCTGCGACTAATACCAATGATGGGGCACTGTTCCTCCTCCTACTGACCACAAGTCTAAGACGTTGTCTACTCCCACTGATGCCAGGGCATCAGTAAACTGACCCTTTGTTTAGAAATTTAGAGACCCCTGCTCTAGATCTGCACATCAACAGGATGCCACAGGAACAAATGCCCCTGGCTAAAAATACAAATATGTGAAGGTAGAGTGTAGAGAATGTCTTCCTAGAGGCAAGAGACTTTCCTTATTGGAGTTCTTGTATGCAATCCTCTTACTCAGAATAGACACTGGCACCAACAATGGGGCACTCCTTGGCCTGGGGTGGCGGTGTTCCCACAGGTCGAGGTAGAATCACTGCCGCAGTGCTGTCCTTTTTGTCCCGTTCCGGCGGTGGTACAGCGGGGGCGGAGAACCTGCTGTGGCGTCACGGGAGGAGATAAAAGGGGAGAGACGCCCTCGCCACGAGGTCTTCTGCATCCGGCGCCCAGGCACCTTAGGCCTGGGTGCGGTCGGTCCGGAGTTCCAGCCCAGGCGCCCATGGCCTGGTCGGAGCAGTGTTGGCGTCCATCTCAGGCACCTTAAGCCTGGGGTGAGTTACTACACCGGAGGCCTGGGGCCCAGTAACTTCGACTGGGCTCCGCAAGGGCGGATGAGTCAGAGGGACCCTGAGGTGAATGGGGCCCATGTCTGAGGTGAGGAGGCCGGAGAGGTTACCCGTCTGAAGAGCCTGGAGCAGCATCAACCCGGTGATGGAGGGGCCTCTGGTAACTCCCTTGGAGGGACATCTTCCTCCTGACAGGGGCCACAACGCAGCGAAGGTACTCCAATTCAAATTCTCCAGAGTCGCTGGTAGAGACTCAAAGGTTTCAAGTTTCTCTCTTTAGCCGATGGCTATAGCAACCGCCGGTGAAATCACAGTGAGTTAGTTTATTATCAGGACAGTGCCTCGACCTGCTCAGCCCACCGTGTTGAACTGTTTATGGGTCCCAATCAGTCGGCTGACAAAGAACTGTTTAATTGTGTGCTACAATAAAACAAGTGTTGGATCCTTATCGGTGTGTGGTACTCTGGTTAATGGGAGCGAAGGGAAGTGTCAGCACAGAAGAAGGACTTGGTATTCCTGCAGAAACACACAGGCCCGAGGAAAACAATAGGTACTGGTCTTCACCTCACCCGCTGCAATGGGGAGGACATGGGCCGTAGCGCATCTCACTCTCACATACAAGATACCCCTAGAAGAGAGCTATCGGAAACCCGATTCACATGAGGAGAGAGTGGGGCCGCTACATATGTATATTCACATGTTGAGGTTGTAGAGAATTGAAGAAAAAAAGAATGGGAAGGACTTAAAGCGGCGCTCCGCCCGCGATTTTTTTTTTTTAAAAAGTCAGCAGCTACAAACACTGTAGCTGCTGACTTTTAATAAGGACACTTACCTGTCCTACTCGCCCGCGATGATGGCCCCCCCGATGCCGATCCCTCTATGATTACAGGTCCCGCGCCGCCATCCTCACTAAGGGAAACAGGCAGTGAAGCCTTACGTCTTCACTGCCCGTTTCCTACTGCGCATGCGCGAGTCTCGTGCCGATTTGTGAATGGGCGGCTGCTCTCTGTGATTACTCACATTTCCCAGAAGGCAGCGCGCCCATTCACCAGAAGACACCGCGAGTAGGAGGAATGAAGAAGATCCACCTTGGATAAGGCAGATTAGGGACTTCCGCATAGCAACCGGTATTTCGGGTGAGTAAATTTTTTATTTATTTTTTTAATTTTTTATTTGCAATTTTTTTGCTGCATTTTCGTGTATTTTTTTTTTTTCAGGGTGGAACTCCGCTTTAAATTCCCCCTTGTTCTTTATGACAAAATTATCTTCAGTGATAATCATGAAGGTAAATAAATAATAAATGTGGCCTGAAAAAACGAAATATTCCAGTGACCCCTTACATTGGTGGTCATTGTAGACAAATGATCAATCTACCACTTCTCCCACCACAAGGAACCCATAGCAAACTTTGAAGAAACCTTAGGATTCCACGGAACCCTGGTTGAGAATGGCTGCTCTAGACAAGATTCCCAACATCGCCTGCAATTCATCAAAAGAATTGGCCTACTCAGCCTCAACGCCACAAACAATATGGCTTCAGCATGCTATCATACTGGGTTTCAATTGCCTATTCCCAGATACTTAGGTTTTCGGCAGTCAACTTCCTGCCTCACTGTCCCCCTGATCTCTACTTCCATGCGACCATCTCAGCTTCCTCTTTCTCTACTGTATTTTCCCATTTTCCGTTCTTAACCACTTGCCTACAGGGCACTTTCACCCCCTTCCTGCCCAAGCCATTTTTCAGCTTTCAGCGCTGTCACACTTTGAATGACAATTGCGCGGCCGTGCGACACTGTACCCAAACAAAATTTGCGTCCTTTTTTTTCCCACAAATAGAGCTTTGTTTTGGTGGTATTTGATCACCTGTGCGATTTTTATTCTTTGCGTTATAAACAAAAATAGAGCGACAATTTTGAAAAAAAACACAATATTTTTTACTTTTTGCTATAATAAATATCCATTTTTTTTTTCCCTCAGTTTGGGCCGATATGTATTCTTCTACATATTTTTGGTAAAAAAAATATTGCAATAAGCGTATATTAATTGGTTTGCGCAAAAGTTATAGCAGCTACAAAATAGGGGATAGATTTATAGCATTTTTATTTTTTTTATTTTTTTACTAGTACTGATGGCGGTCAGGGATTTTTATCGTGACTGCGATATTGCGGCGGACACATCGGACACTTTTGACACGTTTTTGGGACCATTCACATTTATACAGCGATCCCTGCTATAAAAATGCATTGATTACTGTATAAACATGACTGGCAGGGAAGGGGTTAACACTAGGGGGCGAGGAAGGGGTTAAATGTGTTCCCTGGAAGTGTTTCTTACTGTGGGGGGAGGGGACTGACTGGGGGAGCTGACCGATGGTTGTCCCTATGTAAAAGGGACACACCTTTGGTCTCCTCTCCCTGACAGGACGTGGATCTGTGTGTTTACACACACAGATCCACGGTCCTGCTCAGTTACTGGGCCATCGCGGCCGCCAGGCACGTGCATCGGGTCCCCTAGTGGCTTTTTAGGGCGCAACGTCATATGACGTCCGCCCAGAACAACAGGGTCTCCCGCCCGCCGTCATTTGACGGTGGGTGGTTGACAAGCGGTTAAAGAGATGCAGTCACCTTACCCATTCAGGTATAAAGGTTCCCCCACCATCCCATTGGGCTGGGCTGGGACAAGGAGTGGGCAGGAAGGGAGGCTGCCCTGGGTGCAATGGTTTACTGTATTGATGGGGGCACCTTGCTTCTGTTACGAGGCTGACAGGAGTAGTGACAGCAGCATTGCTACTCCTGTCAGCTCAGCACTGGGAGCGGCAAGGAGAAAAGCCAGGAAGTGATGCAGGCTGTGTTTTCTCTCTCCCTCCTCCTTCTTGCCTGTGCAGCACTCCTGTATTCAGAAGCCGGCAGCGGTAACCACACACACAGGAGTTCTGCACTGGCAAGAGGAAAGAGAGAGCACAGTCTACAGCCCAGGACACAAGTGTCCAGGAGAAAGCCAGGAGTGGAGGAGAAAGTCAGGAGGAAGCAGGGCTGTGCTCTTTCTTTCTCTCCAGCTCCTCCCTCCTGTCAGTGCAGTGCTCCTATAGCCTGTAAACATAAATGCTGGCTTCTGCATGCAGCTGCCCTGACAGGTGCCTTGACAGCTCGGGACTGTTTCTTCTCTTATCTTTTCAGTCTCCCAAACTCGGCTACTAAGGGGGAAAAGGGATCTTCAAAGGATGTAGTTGGCATGGAGGTGGTAGCCTCTGTTACTGGTTGGATATGTCCAGAACTCCCTGGGTTGGAAATTTGTCCATCTGGGTGGATCAACAAGGCATTGACATTCACGGTTAGTTGAAGGATAACTCCCTTTAAGGCATCAGGAACTACTTTATTCCTCTCTGTCAAGACAGAGGTACTATCAGAGCTAGGATCTGCCTTCACATCCAGAATGTTTACTCTTTGGCCCAGATCCAAGGCATTCAGGGCTTCACGGACCTGATCCTCAGTGCAGTCACCGCCAGGAGCTTCAATCACCACATACAGCTCTACTTGGCCATTTTCTTCCTTACACCACTGGGTCACAGCAGCAGGGTCCATCTTGTTGTCTTTAGGGGTGCTGTCTTGAGAAGTTGATTTCAGAGTAGCGGTATTATCCCAGACGTGCCCCCACGTGTAGCGATACACCCGCAGGAGCCGCTTAAGTATATTTGGTTCCGTATTCTGCCTCTCAACCTCAATAACAGTCTCAGCCCCCTCTGGCCCACCTGGCAATAGTGTAAGTGCAAGGACCAATGAGAAACACTCACGTTATGATAAAACACAGAAATTGCCTTTACTGCAATTTTTTTGTGGGAAAGTAACAAACAGTAACAGTATATATAATCAAGTCAAGTAATCAACTGGAGAGCATTACATGAAATTAAGAGCAATATAGCTCAATACTATATTCAGGCTGCTTTCAGGGATTCCAAACCTGAGAATGCCCCCAAGAGCAGAGACACACTTAAATGGCAAATAAATCACAATATGAAACTTTATGTTGGCATGGTTGCCTCTACACAAATTTGGCTTTTTGAGTCCAGGCAGGAGAAGAGCAGAAGACTGACCCTCTTTATGTCAGACCTCTCTCTTCTGTCTCTTGACACCACAGGCCCAACTACAAACACTGTATTCAAATCAATATTTAATGGCTTAGCTTGCCAGATAAACTGTCCTACACACCCACTGCATATACAGAGCCCTGAGTATGTGTGCATGGGCCCATATGGCACTAGTAGCTTTAGTCCCTTTGAAGAAAGATGATCCTTTGTATCTTCAGCTAGCCACTCTTGTTGGTGCACTTAAACTCCTGAATAGCAGGGTCAAACAACACAACTGGCCCGGATTATCAAATAAAGAATGCAGGATCTTCCTCAGCAAGGTGAAAGAAAAATGGCGTCTGTATACAATGTCTCTGTATTTGAATGGCCTCGTGTCCTGCGGCACTATAGGTGTCAGCAAGGTGACTAAGAGCAATGATGTCTGTATACAGTGTCCATGCAACTCTATCTGTGTGCAGTGTCCTTGTTTCCTTCAAATGGGCAAAAGCCCTCTCACCCAATCCTGCGGTCAATGCCCAAATGAACACCCTGGAACAGGCAGGCTCTTCTAGTGACCCGACTGGTTACCTCACACTGGAACGCTTCAAACTGTTGGTGCAGGTGTGTCTGGATATGCACTTTGGATCCCCCTCTCTCAGGCTGGATGTCCCGACTGACTGTGGATGCCTAAAATCACGCGATGGACTGACCTGGGAGGCAGACCCTCTCCCTTAGGTCTAATCTCTTCCTCTCCCTCGTGTAGTCTGAATACCGTCAGATAGGCAAGACTGAGTCTTTAGTTTCCTGCTTCCTAGAGAAGGCTGGCTCTTGTAGTTCCATACAGGTTAATCTAAATGTGAAACTTAAATCCTAGGACTACAATTCCCTGTATGGTTTGCTCCCTGGTGGTAATCACTCTGCTGACAGGATGTGAGGACACAGTCTTAGCTGGCACATCATGGCACAGGTGCACTCTCCCTTACCATCTAAAATCAAGGAGTATCATATATCCCCTGTGGGAACATGGATCTCCCAGGGCAAGAGACACCATCCAACACCTTACAAAGTAGACCCAGAATGGTTTCTTTCTTCCCAGGTGAAAAAGGAAACATCTGTTGACCAAGAAACCGCCCACACCAATTATCACTTAAAACCCCCTTGAAGTTTCTCTAATTGGAGGGTATTTACTCAAAAAACAGGTTCTTGTTCCACAACTCTGGAGGAAAAGCCTTCTAAGGGACTCTTTACCGGCAATTGGCTTTAAGTGCTATCCAGAGCATCCTAATGATAGATGTCACTGTTAGAGGCCAGGGCTTGTCCTGCTGTATAGAAGTCCTTCCTACACAGCTTCATGTCAACCCAACTGAAGGGAATATCCCCAATTTGATAAGACAGCCTTGCCAGACCCCCAGACCCCAGCACTGTCAGGCCGGTGAAGAATGTAAAAAAACACATTTGCAAATATATTTCATTACATTTTTTCCTATTTTTTAAATGTTATTATATTGTATTACCTCTACTAGGGATAGAAGCAATATGTTTTCAGGAGCCTACAGTGTGTTCCTTATTGGCTAGGGAGACAGTTAAATTGCGCCTCTCTAACGTTCCATGGCAACTGCATTCGTTACAACGGCATACAAATATTAGCTCCCCGTATTTACCATACAAGCCCGGGGCAAATCCGAAGGGCAGGTGTAAAAATAACTTCATCTTCATTTTCTTTGCTTTGTGTTGTACAGCATTATTCTTTCTCCTCCAGGTGTTTATTTATTAACAAGTAGAGGATATCTGGACATGAAATTGAGTGGACGCTTGTAGACTGCAATTATTTTTCAAGGACAATGCTTCAGTGTTGCTGATTTTCACCTTTTTTTTGTTGCTCTCTCGTGCCTCCTCTCCCTCCCTATAACAGAATTGCAAAAAAAAGTTTTGTTTTGAATTAAATATTTTTTTCCCATACAATTCAGGTCCGTCACTCTTGTCTAGGTGACAACAATATATACAGAGCCTGCGTATGTGGAGGAACACTGCAGGTCACTCTGGGCTTTGTTGCAGCGTGTCTGCACATGTGCATGGTCGTGCAAACTGCCTCCTGGGATTTCTAAATCGCAGAATCTTGTGCATGCAGTTTGCTGCCAGGAATCCCGCTGCACTAATGTGTTCTGAGGTTTCCCTACTGTCAAAATACAATGATCACCGCTGGTGGCTATTGCCGCCAGCAGTGATTGTATGAAATTAACCCAACAGGCTAATTGTGCAACCATTTCAACACATTTTAAGGAACCCTTGAAATAACTTTTCGGTCTCAGGGAACTCCTGCTAAAAATTACTATATCTACAACTCATGATAGATTAGTGTGATGGTCAGTGGGAGGAATGTGCCTTACACCTGTGGTCATTGGGAAGAATTCCCCCCTTACAGATTGCTAAAAAGATCAATGGTGTCAGAGGAAACCTATCTAAGAGGCAGAAATTGCTCAAAGAACCCCTTGCAACCTCAGGAAAAACCCTAGGATTATATAGAACCATGTTTGACAAAACCCTGCCAAAGATGGACTAAAATTTGTCAGGTTCCTGCTGAACTGGCCAAATTTTGATCCATCTATGGCCAGCTTAAGGGCTCTTTCACACCGAGAAGTGTCCACTCCGAATAGCAGGGGATCAGTGAGCAGAATCGAAGCTGAACAGGACAGATGTCAGTTTATTGGCGGTTGTTCCGCTGTTCCAAAGTTAGCATATGGAGCTACAAGGACTATTCTGCAATAATAAATGGAGGGTCCCAGCTAAATAGAGGGTCATCACTTTTTTCATAAACTTCAGTTGATATGATATACTGTAAATAAAAATGTTGGTCAAGCTCACAGCATTGCTCCTTTTTTTAATGTAAAATGACAGGTTCATTTTAAGGGTATTTCTTATGTCTCACAGGATGCTGGCAATATTTTACGTTATGTCACGGATGTTGCCATGACTGTTCTCAGCAACACTGGCAATAAAATAGCAGAGATTAGCAGCTAATCAAGTTATCCGACTTTAATAATATTTTATGAAAAATCTCTAAGCTTCTGCTGTCTGAGACATACCATAGCTTTATGGAGTCCTCTGAACAACTCCTACGTTGCTTTTGTACTGTTTTAATAGAAAGGAATGACACAGTATTATATGATGAAGAGACGTGGCTTAGTTGTAAGATATAAAACAGGGGATTTTCCCGTCAGCATAGGGAAGGGTTTTCTAAGGCGCATTCACACCTATGTGTTGGATTGCAAGGCAACATGCGTATAGCCATGCATTGTAGTGATGACAACCCAACACACTAATACAACAGACCAACGATGCACCCACATGAATATATATATATATATGTAGCGCTACCCCCAGTTAAGAGAGCCGCTGGATTTTTGTTTCGGGCCCTGTGTACAGCACCGCCAACCCCCGGCAATCCTACTCGACCCACTCTGGCACCGCTAGTCTAGGGATTATACTTGTATCACAATCAAACAGTATTGCAAGGGTTACCTCTTTGCAATAAGACAACACACTGATGCGAGAGATCAAGTATAACGTTTTTTTCTTTAGTTTTAAAAGCGAAGGCAGAACATAACACATACAATTTGCTTACAGAGCCCTGCAGCAATAGATATAGCACGCAATAATGGCGCAGCGCGGTAATCCACCACGCGCAGCTATTATTGTATACGCGCCCTGTGGCGCACTAAAACAATAGTCTATCTCCCCTCCCTGGTCAGGCCTGACACAGAATAAATTTCAGTCTTTTGATTAAGGATTTCTTTGCATGCAAACTTTCAGTGGTGCACTTGATGAAACAGTATTTTGTAATCCATAAAGTAGGCAGTCACAAGGAACACTATACTGGAGACCCTTTAAGTCTGTCCCGCTACTGGTCTCCAGTGGAACAACAAACAAACGATCGGTGGGCCAAGGCAGTCTATAGGCCTAAACACGGTACAGTCTATTGGATTGAGCAAGTGCTCGCTTACTTCTCCGGACGCGATCCCAGTCCGGGACTTCCACCAGCTGTGTCTCCGCACACAGCGTCTGCCACGATCGGGTCCCCGATCCAACTGATGTCCTCACTCGACAAGTCAGATACCACTCAGGCTCCCCAGTGGGTGGAAGGCTCTTCGGAAGTTGCGCAAGGCCCCAGGCTTCAGGCCTTGCACTGCAGCAGATCCGCACAGGAAGAACTGTTGATTGCAGCGCAGTGTTCAAAGAGGCCGAGCTCCGCCTCCTTCTTAAATAGCCCCTCCCATGAGTCTCTGCAGTGGCCAATTGCACTCTGGGTGCCGAACGGGGTTCTGGGTAACGTAGTCCCGGGGCCTTAAAGGAGACCCCGCTACATATATATATATATATATATATATATATATATATATATATATATATATATATACACACACACACACACACACAGGGCCGCCATCAGGAATTTTGGGGCCCCTTACACAGCTTCAGGCATGGGCACCCTGGAGCAGAGAACCAGGGGGGGGGGTGCTGCCTGCCGCTGCATATTGAGAAGCGGGGGGGGGTGCCAGGAATTGAGGAGCGGGGGGGGTGCTGCCGCCGCGAATTATTGAGGTCGGGGTGTTGCCATCTGGGCCCCTTACAAAAAAATTTAAAAAAAATATAAATAAAAAAAATACTTAAAAAAAAAATTATTTAAATTTTATTTATTTTTTTTTATAAAAAAAAAGGGGGGTTGCCATCCGGGGCCCTGGGGACCTCCGGGCCCCTTACAAAAAAAAGTAAAAAAAAAAAAGGGGGGGGGGGTTGTCACCCGGGCCCCTTACAGGTGTACTGCCTGTACCCCCCTGATGGCGGACCTGTATGTATATATATATGTATATATATTGTGACAGCAGGAAGGTAAAGTCACCTGGTTGCATCCAGGGGGGTAGATATATTTCGCCCAGATTCAGGCTTTACGCCGATTTATACAGCTAGGTGGAGAGTTGTATAAGCCCAGCTGAGACTAGTGGGCTCATTGATGACTCATACCTCTAGGGAGAGGGCTGGGCGTCGTGCAGGCAGGGAGTTGATGAGGCCAGCTGAAGCCTGTCAGTTCGTTTAAGGCCTCTATAAAAACTCCCAGATTCATTAGATGTTAGCTCATGCCTGGAAGCAGACCTGTGTGGACTGTCTAGGGAGAGTGAACCCCTGTGCGGTGAGAGAAAGCCTGTGTGGCTATATTTTGCTTGGACATTTAAAACCAGGGACTAGGACAGCACTAGGCTGATCCCAGTTGTTAGTTAGGAAACCTGTATGTTTAGTCAGAGGTCAAGTTGACCAGGATTTATTTTGTTTGTTTCTTTTGCTTTGCTGTGTTTTTGTCACTGTAAATAGAAAATAAACGGCACCTTTTTGATTTTGAAAACCACAACCTCCGTCTGCTGGGCCTGTTTTTGTGTGGGGAGCCCATCCCGGGGGTCACACACACCCGCTGCCGAGCTAACCCCCTCACAGTTGGTGGAGAACCAGTGGCAGTTTTTTTTTAAGCCAGCATGGAGGAGATACTGAAACAGCTGGCTCTAGCAAATGCCAATCAACAGCAGACAAATGCAGGTTTGCAAAAGAGCCTTGCAGCTCAACAACAGAACTTCGCAGCCCAGCAGCAAGCTCATCAACAGAGCCTTGCAGCCCAGCAGCAAGCTCACCAACAGAGTCTGGAAGCTCAGCAACAAGCCCAGCAACGATCTGAGGCCCGCTTCATAGACCTATTACAGAAGCAAGAGCAGAGACTACAACAAATGGAAGCAGTAATGCAGCAACGTCCGCAGACCAGTGAGGAAAGCCGTCCCACTAATACCGCGTCCTTTGGGGTGAGTCGTTTATTGACAAAAATGACTGGAGAGGATGATCCAGAGGTATTTTTGACCACGTTTGAAAGGACTGCTGAAAGAGAAAAGTGGCCTGAGGAGCAGTGGGCTGGACTGGTGGCTCCTCTGTTAACGGGTGAATCGCAGAAAGCTTACTATGACCTAGAGCCTGACCAAGCAAAAGACTATGTGATGCTAAAAGCTGAAATATTGGCAAGGCTGGGTGTCACCCTGGCTGTCCGGGCTCAGCGTGTGCATAACTGGACTTTCCAGCTTGGAAAACCCCCCAGGTCTCAAATGTATGATCTCATTCACCTGAGCAGAAAGTGGCTACAGCCAGAGACTTTGTCCGCACCAAAGATTGTGGAACGTGTTGTAATGGATCGGTTTTTGAGAGCTCTTCCTACTGCCATCCAAAAGTGGGTAAGCCATGGAGACCCAGAGACGGCCGATGGTCTTGTGGATCGTGTGGAGAAATACTTGGCTACAGAGAACCTGACGGCCTCTTCCAGAGACACTCGGACTTTCCACCCTAAGACCAGACCATCCCCAGGGGCGGATAAGATGATTCCAAGGGGTAAGGGTGGAGAGAGTGAGAGGGTGGGAGCTCTACCCCAAGTTTGGCGAGAACAGCCTGGGAAATCAGCGGCTCAAGAGGCGGCAAGAAGGATCATTTGCTACCGCTGCCGGCAAGCGGGACATATTGCAGCAAATTGCCCGGTTTTGGAGGAACCCATGCAGTGTGACTTTCTGACGGGCAGACGTCAGTCGCTGTGTGCGACAGTCGCATGCACTGCCATTCGGGGAACTGAGAAACATTTATGCAAAATGTGTATTAATGGTAGAAATGTTGTGGTATTGCTGGATTCAGGTAGCCTTGTGACCCTGATAAAGGCTGAATTAGTTAAAACAGAGGTCTCTGGGAATAGCAAGGTAGCTGTTATTTGTGTGCATGGGGACACCCGAGAGTATCCAGTGACTACAGTGTGTTTCGAGACCCCCAAAGGTACCCTTTCTCATCCAGTGGGCTTAGTGTCTCAGTTACCGCATGACGCCATTGTGGGAAGGGATTTTCCGAAGTTCTGGGAACTGTGGGATGATCCTGAGCCCCCCACTGGTGCCCCTATGTACCAGGAATGTGATAGCCAGAACTCCCCTGAGAGTGGTGAGGACTCTCCGGAATTTCCCTTATCAGTATTGGCAGGGGAGACTCAAGAAACTGGAGAGGAGCCCACCTCCTCAGACGAAAACCTACCGTCTGTGGAGTTTTCTGATCTTGAGGTTCACAGGGAAAACTTTGCCACAGAACAGTTGAAAGACCCCGCCCTAATAAAGGCACGGGAAAACGTAGTGAAAATAGATGGCGAGTTAGTGAACCCAGATAATACCTGCACTTACCCATACTTCAGCGTAGAGAAGGACCTACTGTATCGGGTGGCAAAAAGGGCAGAAGAAACCGTTGAGCAGCTTGTGGTGCCCAAACCTTACAGGAAGTTGGTGTTGGAGTTGGCCCATGGGCACATTCTTGGAGGTCATCTGGGGACAGAGAAAACCCGAGAGAGGGTATTACAGAGATTCTATTGGCCTGGGGTGATGAAGGACATAGAAAATTATTGTTCCTCCTGCCCTGTGTGTCAGAGGTCGGCCCCGATGCCACACTTCCGTAGCCCGCTGGTCCCTCTACCCATCATTGAGGTCCCGTTTGAGAGAATCGCAATGGATTTGGTAGGTCCTATAATCAAGTCCGCTAGGGGGCACCAGTACATATTGGTTATAATGGACTATGCCACCCGTTATCCAGAAGCGATCCCTCTCAGAAATACCTCGGCCAAAACCATAGCCAAAGAGCTATCTCTTGTTTTTAGCCGGGTGGGTATTTGTAAAGAACTGCTTACGGACCAAGGTACACCCTTTATGTCCCGGGTTATGAAGGAGCTGTGTAAATTGTTCAAAGTGACGCAATTACGTACATCTGTGTATCACCCCCAAACCGATGGGCTGGTTGAAAGATTCAACAAAACCCTAAAACAAATGTTGAAGAAAGTGGTGGATAGGGATGGAAAGGATTGGGACTGTCTACTTCCTTATTTGATGTTTGCTATTAGGGAGGTGCCCCAATCCTCTACGGGATTCTCCCCCTTTGAGTTACTGTATGGGAGACACCCAAGAGGGCTGTTGGATATTGCCAAGGAAACTTGGGAAAGTGAGAGTTCTCCCCACAGGAGTGTGATTGAGCATGTCGCCCTGATGCAAGATCGAATTGCACAGGTAATGCCCATCGTGAAGGAACATTTGGCCCAAGCGCAGTTGGCACAGCAGAGAGTGTACAACCGTGGAGCCAAGACCCGTACCTTTTCCCCGGGGGATAGGATATTGGTACTTGTCCCTACGGTTGAAAGTAAATTCCTTGCCAAATGGCAAGGCCCCTACGAGATAATGGAAAAAGTGAGCGAAGTGAATTACAAGGTCAGACAACCAGGAAGGCGAAAGCCCGAACAGATCTATCACGTTAATCTGTTGAAAGCCTGGAGGGATAGAGAGTCCCTAGTCGCAGACACTTGGTCACCAGCTCAAACTGGTTGCGTGATTCCTGAGGTTGGAATCGCAGCCACCTTGTCACAACCCCAACAACAGGAGGTTAAGGAGTTTGTGCTTCGCAACAAGGAGGTATTCTCTGAGCTGCCGGGACAAACATCTGGGGTAGAGCATGACATTATTACCCCGCCCGGTGAAAGGGTGAAGTTAAAACCCTATCGGATCCCAGAGGCCCGACGGGAGGCAATACGGGAGGAAGTACAGAAAATGCTGAACTTAGGGGTGATAGAGGAGTCCCAAAGTGATTGGTCTAGTCCCATTGTGTTGGTGCCTAAACCGGATGGGAGCTGGCGATTTTGTAACGATTTTCGTCAGTTGAACAAAGTTACAAAATTTGACACCTACCCCATGCCACGTATAGATGAGTTGATCGACCGGCTGGGAACAGCCCGATACATGACGACTCTTGACCTCACAAAAGGGTATTGGCAAATCCCCCTGGCCAAGTCAGCCAAAGAGAAAACCGCATTTGTAACCCCAGACGGGGCGTTCCAATATAAAAGAATGCCGTTCGGGTTACAGAATGCGCCGGCCACATTCCAGCGGAAAATGGACCAGATGCTGAGGCCCCATCGGAAGTATGCTGCGGCTTACCTGGATGACGTAATTGTCCATAGCACAGATTGGGCCTCACATCTGCCAAAAGTGCAAGCAGTCCTGGACTCTGTTCGGGAAGCAGGGTTTACGGCTAACCCCAAGAAGTGTACCATTGGGCAGGAGGAGGCCAAATATCTTGGGTACACCATTGGGAGGGGAGTAATAAAACCCCAACTCAACAAAGTCGAGGCCATCCAGAGTTGGCCACGTCCCAACAGCAAGAAGCAGGTACGAGCCTTTCTGGGAATCGCTGGGTATTATCGGCGATTCATTCCCCACTTTGCTTCTAAGGCTGTGCCCCTAACCAACCTGACGAAGGGGAAAGGGTCGGTCATGATTAAATGGACCCCCGAGGCTGAGGCAGCATTCCAATTCTTGAAACAAGCCTTATGTAGCCAGCCAGTGTTGTACTCACCCGACTTCTCTAAAGACTTTGTCGTACAAAGTGATGCGTCAGATGTGGGGTTAGGAGCAGTATTGTCCCAGGTCTGGAACGGGGAAGAGCACCCAGTCATTTACCTCAGCAGGAAGTTGAAGTCCCATGAGGTAAATTACGCCACCGTTGAAAAGGAGTGTTTAGCGGTGAAGTGGGCTCTAGATTCCCTTCGGTACTACCTGCTAGGTAGGCACTTTGACATGGTTACGGATCACGCTCCGTTAAAGTGGATGGCTCAAAACAAGGAAACAAATAGAAGAGTGAATAGGTGGTTCCTGGCCCTCCAGGAATTCAACTTCACAGTAAAGCATCGCCCTGGCGTTCAAATGGGGAATGTGGATGCTTTGTCTCGAGTACATGAATGCCTGATTGCTGGTGTTCCAACCCCGAGGTTAAAACAAGAGGGGGGGGGTATGTGACAGCAGGAAGGTAAAGTCACCTGGTTGCATCCAGGGGGGTAGATATATTTCGCCCAGATTCAGGCTTTACGCCGATTTATACAGCTAGGTGGAGAGTTGTATAAGCCCAGCTGAGACTAGTGGGCTCATTGATGACTCATACCTCTAGGGAGAGGGCTGGGCGTCGTGCAGGCAGGGAGTTGATGAGGCCAGCTGAAGCCTGTCAGTTCGTTTAAGGCCTCTATAAAAACTCCCAGATTCATTAGATGTTAGCTCATGCCTGGAAGCAGACCTGTGTGGACTGTCTAGGGAGAGTGAACCCCTGTGCGGTGAGAGAAAGCCTGTGTGGCTATATTTTGCTTGGACATTTAAAACCAGGGACTAGGACAGCACTAGGCTGATCCCAGTTGTTAGTTAGGAAACCTGTATGTTTAGTCAGAGGTCAAGTTGACCAGGATTTATTTTGTTTGTTTCTTTTGCTTTGCTGTGTTTTTGTCACTGTAAATAGAAAATAAACGGCACCTTTTTGATTTTGAAAACCACAACCTCCGTCTGCTGGGCCTGTTTTTGTGTGGGGAGCCCATCCCGGGGGTCACACACACCCGCTGCCGAGCTAACCCCCTCACAATATATATATATATATATATATACACATATATACATACATACATACACACACACACACACACACACACACACACACACACACACACATACACACAGTACAAATATTACAAGATGCACTCAGGATTCCCAGAGCACTGTGGACTATCCAAAGTGACAGTACAGCAAAAGATTTTACCTTTTTGACTCCCTGTCCCTGGTTGTCACATGGAACTGTATGGAACTGTGATTTTACAATACCTCCAGAATCCATCTATGCACAACCAGGGGCACGGTCCATTTGTCTGGCTGCAGCGTGTCACATCTTGTTATCTTTTGGCTATAGCTGGTCTTGCACATAGTTGTAAAGTTAGACATGTTTTTATGTGCTTTAGCACATGTTATCATGCATTGGCTTGTGTCCCTGACCCTGATGATGGACACACTCTTTGGCTTGGAAGGTATTTAAATACCTTCCTTCCTGGTGGCTGGTGCTGAGTTTTCTTATTGGCTACACTGTGTGTGAGATTGATTGATTGTTCTGAATACCAGTTGCTGACCCAGATTGCCTGACGATGCTCTCATCTCCAGCCTCTGTTGCCAAATTTGCCCATACCAGTTATTCGCCTTGCCTGCTACCTGTCTTAACCTCTGCTTGTACCCTGACTTTTTTCTTGCTCGCTGCCTGCTTTTACCCTGACTATTCTCTTGCTTGCGGCCTGCCTCAACCTCTGCCTGGACACTGATTACTCTCATGTCGGCTGCCTGCCCTGACCACTGCCTGGATACCGACCTGCTGCCTCATCCTCTCTCCTACAAAATCACTATGCTTTTGCAATCCCTTATTGGGGCAAACCCAAAGGCCATACCTTTGCATTAACTTGCAGGAAAAAAAGCCCATGGTCTGCTAGCATCACCAGTCCATCACTCCTTGAGGGCTTGTCACATACCTGGTCAAGTCGGAGTTGACAAGAGGGCTTCCCTTACACCTCCTGTCCCAGTTCCTTTGAGTTGATAACAAGGTACAACAGGGCACAGAGTGGCACAGGTGCCTATAGAAGATCCTGGCTGGGAGACACTGTAGCAGGAGCAGAACTGAAGACTGTGGGCACAGCAGGCAAACTGGCAGCAGGCAGATGCAGGATCTCAGATGTGTGGTCAGGCAGGCAGGCAGGCAGGCAGCAGAAGTACAAAATCTGGAACCAGAAGCAGAGTCACGGCCAGGCCAAGGCGAGCAGTAAAAGTTCAGCATGCAGGAGATGAGGTCAGGTCACAAGCTGGAGTCAGCAACAGGGTTTCAGGAGCAAGAGGAGTCAAACACAGGACAGAAGCAAAGACGGGATCTGGTCACAGGCAATAGGAGCTGACGACTACTCTGAGATCTTCTAGACACCTGCACAGCTTTAAATAGGTGCAAAAATGTGCTAACGTGCATGCACACATGCACGTGTTAAGGCATATACAGTTCTAGTGAACAGATGCATGAACTGTGCTATGCGCATGCACAAATATTTGCGCATGGGTGCGCACGATTGACCTAACAGGGGTGCTATTTTGAAGACCAAGCTATCACTTAGACTCTGAGCCTTAGGGAGCCCACATTTCCTGCCAGGGATGCCTCTTGCTGTCCTATTCACTTATCTGTGTCAATTTCACATTGAGCTTTTGAGCTTTGTGAACAACAGGCTTTTTTTCAACAGAAAGTAAGCAGAAATGGGAAAATGATTGAAGAAGCTTCTGAATAGATACTGAATGATACTACATACTGTCTGTATACAATATTTCATATTTACCAGACAAAAAAAAAATACACTCACTTTTAAGTACACAATGGGTTTTATTTACTAAAGCTGGAAAGCCCAAAATCTGTCTCACTTCTGCATAAAATACAATGAGCTTCCAGGTGTTATTACCAGGCTTAATTGAACAAGCTGGGGCTAGAAGCTCATTGGTTTCTATGCAGAAATTAGCCTGATTTTGGGCTTTCCAGCTTTAGTAAATAAAACCTATTGTGTACTTAAAAGTGGGGTATGCCTGTATATTAGTTTTAATTTCTCATTATAATAAATAATTAAAGAAAATATATATACAATGCACTGTACATTCCTTATACAGTGCCTTGAAAAAGTATTCATACCCCTTGAAATTTTCAACATTTTGTCACGTTAGAACCAAAAAAGTAAATGTATTTTATTGGGATATTGGGATGTGATAGACCAACACAAAGTGGCTCATAATTGTGAAGTGGAACGAAAATGAATAAATATCGTAAAAGTGTGAAGTGCATTTATATTCAGCCCCCTTTATTCTGATACCCCTAACTAAAATTTAGTGGAACCAATTACCTTCAGAAGTCACCTAATTAGTAAATAGGGTCCATCTGTGTGTAATTTAATTTCAGTATAAATATGGCTGTTCTGTGAAGCTCTCAGAGGTTTGTTAGATAACCTTAGTGAACAAACAGCATTATGAAGGCCAAGGAACACACCAGACAGGTCAGGGATAACATTGTGGAGAATTTTAAAGCAGGGTTAGGTTATAAAGAAATATCCCAAGCTTTGAACATCTCACAGAGCACTGTTCAATTCATCATCCGAAAATGGAAAGCGTATGGCACAACTGCAAACCTACCAAGACATGCCCATCCACCTAAACTGACAGGCCGGGCAAGAAGAGCATTAATCAGAGAAGCAGCCAAGAGGTCCATGGTAACTCTGGAGGAGCTGCAGAGATCCATAGCTCAGGTAGGAGAATCTGTCCACAGGACAACTATTAGTCGTGCACTCCACAAATCTGGCCTTTAGGGAAGAGTGGCAGGAAGAAATATCTTTTTGAAAGAAAATCATAAGAATCATGTTGTGGGAATGATATTCTTCAGCAGGGACAGGGAAGCTGGTCAGAGTTGATGGGTGTCATGGTTATGCAGTAATGTTTGTCTCTCAGCTTACCCCTTCTCCATGTGTTCACCTTAGAGGCCAGCCACTCTCACCTGGCTGCTTAAATAATCCCTCCTCCAAGCATGGCTCCACTCCAGGCCCTATCAGGGAACACTATATTAACCTGTGCACTGCAAGCCAGCCGTGCTGATCAACGTTGTTTGTTAATTTATTGTGTATTTGGGTTCCTGCTTGCTGTGTGCTACGTCTGTCTCTGTTTTACCGATCTTGGCTTGTTCTCGACTATCCCTGTCTGCTTCTGACCTTCACCTTTGGCTTGTCCTTTGTTTATCCTTGTCTGCTTGTCGCCCCAACCTTTGGCTTATCCCCTCACTATCTCTTGTATCCTGAGCGGCTGCTTCCCCTCTATCCTCTATAGCCTACTGAGAGCGTGTGCTGGGGGACTCTGTGGGCCGCGACCTGGATCCAGTGGCAGCCCAGTCCATCCTCACCACTAGAGGCTCTGGTGAACACCTGCTGGATCTTAGACTCCGCGCCCTGGGGAATCTTAGGCTCTAGCTCCCTGTGGGATCCCTGTTAGTGCTCTAGTGGATCTGCCTTCCTTAATCACCCAGTGTTCCATCAGTCAGTCAGTCAGTCAGCTATAGGGTCCACTACCTTAGCGGTGCACTCCTGACCTACAGTGTGCATCTGTCACCTGGCTTCAGGTGACCTGACAATGGGAAGATGGATAGAGCCAAATACAGGGCAATCTTTGAAGAAAACCTGTTATGCCGCGTACACACGGCCAGAATTTCCGACAACAAATGTTTGATGTGAGCTTTTGGTCGGAAATTCTGACCGTGTGTGAATGAATGAGTGACTTGTATTATGCTACACATGCAAACTGAATCGCCTCTAGGCGCTTTTTGCAGCCAGTGTCTGCTTGGCTGGTGCGGTCATTTTACCCCGTAGGGTCTCGACACGCTTGGGACACACAGTCGTACAGACATATATACTGGGCCAATTTGGACAGGATCCAATTAACCTACCAGCATGTCTTTGGAGTGTGAAAGGAAACCGGAGGACCCAGAGGAAACCCACGCAGACACAGGGAGAATATGCAAACTCCAGGCAGATGGTGTCGTGTTCAGGATTGGAACCAGCGACCCTTTTTCTGCTAGGTGAAAGTGCTAACCACTACACCACTGTGCTGCCCACTGTGTAGGCTCCATCGGACATTTGCTGTCGGAATTTCCGACAACAAATGTTTGAGAGTTGGTTCTCAATTTTTCCGACAACAAAAGTTCTTGTCAGAAATTCCGATCGTGTGTATCCAATTCCGATGCACAAAAATCCTACGCATGCTCGGAATCATTGTACTTCATTTTTCTCAGCTTGTTGTAGTGTTGTACGTCACCGCGTTCTTGACGATCAGAATTTCCGAGCAATTTTTGTGTGACCGTATGTATGCAAGACAAGTTTGAGCCAACATCCGTCGAAAAAAACAAAACACGCTTTTGTGGTCGGAAATTCCGATCGTGTGTATGAGAGTCTGCAAAAGACTTGAGACTGGGGCGGAGGTTCATCTTCCAGCAGGACAACGACCCTAAACATACAGCCAGAGCTACAATGGAATGGTTTTGATCAGGGGTCTCCAAACTGCAGCCCAAGGGCCGGATGTGGCCCTTTGCTAGCCTTCATTCGGCCCTTTGGGCACTAATACAAATGATGGAGCACTATTTCTATTCTCTATTCTCACTGATGCTCGGCCCCAGGACATTTTCTACCCCCACTGGTCAGAATCCGGCCCCCATGAAGTCTGAAGGACAGTAAACTGGCCCTTTGCTTGAAAAGTTTGGAGACCCCTGGTTTAGATCAAAGCATATTCATGTGTTAGAATGGCCCAGTCAAAGCCCAGACCTAAATCCAATTGAGAATCTGTGGCAAGACTTGAAAATTGCTGTTCACAGACGCTCTCTATCCAATCTGACGGAGCTTGAGCTATTTTGAAAAAAAGAATGGGCAACAATGTCAATCTCTAGATGTGCAAAGCTGGTAGAGACATCTCCAAAAATACTTGCAGCTGTAATTGCAGCAAAAGGTGGTTCTACAAAGTATTGACTTAGGGGGCTGAATACAAATGCACGCCACACTTTTCACATATTTGTAAAAAAAATTGAAAACCATTTATCATTTTCGTTCCACTTCACAATTACGTGCCACTTTGTGTTGGTCTGTCACAAAAAAATCCCAATAAAATACATTTACATTTTTGGTTGTAACATGACAAAATGTGGAAAATTTCAAGGGGTATGAATACGTTTTCGAGGCATTGTAAATAACTATATAGCTAGTTACCTTTCTTGGGGAATAGTTAAAACCCCTGTCAGGTTTTACTGTTATTCATTACAGCACAAAACAATCACTTCCAGCGCTAGGAGGTTCCTCCACAGTTGGATAGGACTATGCGACAAATCCAAATGCTTGGCGGATGCAGCCTTCCATGGATAGGGGAATCCAAAATGGAACTACAAAAGCAAAGAAACAGGAAGGCGCAAGCACCTAGTGCATTACCTAAAATGTATTTGAGCAAACAAAATAGATGAAAAATGAATACTCACAAGAGTGCAACTATTAAAAGCCCATAGGCCACAAGATGCCATACAGTAAAGGATATGTATGCTCCAATGTATACTGTCAAACTGATGCGTTTTGGGGGCGCACCCTCTCTTTCTCAGAGCTGGTTATCCGGGACTCCATATTTTTAGGAAGTGAAATCTCTGTAATTAAACCCCTGGATAGCTGGGGCAGGGGCTCTAACCCCTTCACCCAAAACTATTTTGGCTCACCATACAATTTGCAAGCCATGGTGCCCTTGCCATTTATAATATACAGCTCATAGACATCTAGGCTACAGTACAGCTGTTAAACCTCTCACCAACCTCAACAAGTTGACCTTGACCATCCACCAGGCCTCACTGTCACCCATGTGACATACTGTAGCCCTCTTGCCCTCCACAAAACAAGGTTTGGTTGGTATTTGACATGTTTTAGACCAGCTAAGTTCACTCAAAACTAATATTTCAATAATAAACGATTGTCATTGAGCTGTAGCACCCAATAGGTTAATATAGCAGATGACAATTTGCACTTTGATTCCGACTCTGTCACTTTTTAAAAGTAAGAAGATAAGGTTCGGAATTTGGTTGTTGGTTTTCCTCAAGGATGACTTGAGTGGTTATCCGGAGCTCAAAATGTCGCTGATTGCTAAGTAGCTGCCTGGCGTTCGACAGGCTGAAATATTTATAGAAGCTGAAAAAGCTGCAAATCTCAGAAGCCCGGCTCAGTAATTGGTCTTAGATTACATTAGCGGAGGCCACTTTGCCCCAGTGGCTGAGGTTTAAAAGATTTAGGCCACGGTGGGTGGATATTGCCCTCGTTGAAAACCTCTTTGTGGAGCCACCTATCAGTCTATGTTGTGTGTTACAAGGACTCAACATCTGCAAGGAGAGGGGGGCTTCTTTATGTGGCATTGATTCATAATAGATTTTGGGACTGTGGCAGCAAAGTTTATTTATACTGCTTAAGGTTGTTTATGAAGGATGGGATACAGCTGGTCTAGATCAATTGGGTATAGATAGTGGTCTATCCAGGTGTAGCCAAGTCCCGGGCCTCTCCAGGCCTAATGGTGACCTCCAGAGTTAGGGACAGCTGACATCCTTCTGTGTAGAGTGGGTTATAAGGCATGGTGGGTGCAATGTAAGGTAGATTAATGGGCACCAGACACTTCTTGAATGCAAAGAGATTTATTGTCTCTTAAACAGAACTGTGGGACAGAGGTTTAGGGCCAGGACACCCTTTAGTAGTTGCAATGTTAATTTTAGCAGACTCTATAGGTAGACAGCCATGCAGGGAAAGGCATCCAGCCGGACACCACTTCTGCATGTGTAGACACGCTGTCTCCTATGGCAACAATCTTGAACAGTTTCTAACAAAGGTTGTGTAGCGCCCTTTTACTTTTCAGGGGTGTTATGCGCCTAAATTTAGGGGTTGTTCTGAGCTGGTAGTCAGGCTTGGACCACTTTTATTGTTAGGTATTTGCTTCTGCCTATGTGATGCTGCCTGGTGTATGGTTCCTTGTGGCCTGTAGGTGGCACTGCCATATCAGGTCAGGGTTGAGCCATGGGTGGCATTGCTGTGCCTTAGGGTGTCCTCTCTCGGCAGCGGTACAGTGGGCGTGGTCGGCCTTCTGTGCATACTGGGAGAGGGTACACAGGGGGCAGACGCCATCTTTAGGGAGGAGTGTCGGGGAGAGTGTTGGAGGAGCCGGAGGGGTGAGCCCCCTCGGGGGGTGCGATGACTGGCCGAGGAGTCTCGGGCACCCTTTGGCCCAAGGCTGCAGCATTCCAGGTAGGCCCAGTACCTTTAACTGGGTCTACAATTCGCCCATTGGAGTCCCAGGGTGCCCAGGTGAGGGTACCCGCTCTGACCGTGAGGAAGCCAGAGGAGAATCGGTCCCACAGAGGAGATGAGTGATGGAAGATCGCTGTCTTGGGAGAGGCCTGGTGACCTGTCGGAGGGAAGGATTCTTTACTCCGGAAAGCTAACCTGTAGAGTGCCCATTGGCATTGTCCTGTTCTTTAAATTCTACAGAGGTTAGAGGATCTCCTGGTCCCGTCCCTGAAGGGGATAGGGTGACAGAACTGTTCGAGCTCCACACCGGCTGCTAGGACTGTGAGAGAGGACTATCCGGGTGAGCTAAACCCACTCGGGATCGAGTGGCAACGAAGTTGCTAGTTGTGCCTGGACCTTATCCCTCACACTTATTCTTTCTTCATCCATCTGTCTCTGTCTACTACGCAGCAAATAGAAAATAAACTCTCTGTTGGAGTTAAAGTGTTTCTGGACATTGGCTTTCTTTGGGGGGAGAAATAGAGACTTGTCCCCATACTCTGGGGATGAGACCCAGTGGAAGAAGGTAACTCGCTGCAGGACCCAAACTTTGTGAACACCGCTTAACCTCTTCAAACAGGAGGGTACGGGCATATAGCACGGTGTGCCTTGACTTGCAAGTGAGCCAGGTAGGAGAAAGGTCCGTGTGCTACAGTTGTAATGAACTCTTTCAGCTCCTCCACAATCTCCTTCTTAGATCTTCACTCAACTGAGCTCCCAGTCTATCACTTAGACCCGCTGATCCACTGCCACTGGATCTCCCGAGCTCTTCCAATCTTCTCACACAGTATCTTCCTCAAGCTTCACCCCCGCTTCCCTGCTACTCAACTGAGCTCCCAGTCTTTCACTAGACTTGCTGATCCACTGCCACTGGATCGCCTGAGCTCTTCTAATCTTCTCATTCAGTATCTTCCTCAAGCATCACCCCCGCATCCCTGCTGGGTCCCTAGCTTGGCACTCACAGATACTCCTCAAGCGTCACCCCACTAGCCTGCTCGGTCCCTGGCTTGGCACACAATATTGCTCTGCAAGCGTCACCTCCACTGGCTGGGTCCCTGGCTTGACATCTGCTGAAGTTTCCCAATTCTTCACCGTCCCCGATTGGTGAGAATACTGCTCCGGTACTTGCTTCAGCTACTCACTGTGGTCCCTGGTAATAAGGTGGATGGTCCTTTAGTGGCGACAGCTTCCCCTCTACCTCCGACCACGACAGGTTCTCTGGATGGCAGAAGCGTCACTTCTGGTTGGACTGCAAGCCGCATGTCACAAGGGTACTCACCGAGGCCGAGATGCTGAGAGCGGTTTTCCCTTGCGACTAAGCGCACTCCACCCCTGGTGGTGGAACAGAGGGTGAAGGGCACGAAGAGGCACGAGGTACCGGTAGGATGGCAGGTCTGCGTGCGGATGACATGGAGCTGGAAGCTGTGCAGTACTAGTAGACACTGCAGCCCAATGGGAAGGAAGGGTAGACAAGTCCAACAGCAGGCCGAGGGTCAAACACAGGTGATCAGTAGCAAGTTCCAGGGATAGTAGGTCACCCACAGGAGCTGCCAGTAAAGTCAGAGAACAGGTAATATACCCAAAACAGGAGGCAGGAAGCAAGTCCGTGGACAGGCAGAGGGTCAAACACTGGAGATACACAGCAAGTCCGTAATCAGGCCAGGGGTTTGAGCACAAGAGATAATAGCAAAGTTCGTAGGCAGGCTGGAGGTCAAGCACAGGAGACTGGAAGAGTAATCCGTAAGCAGGCCGAGGGTCAAACACTGGAGAGAGGTAGCAGAGGTCCAAAAGGCAAGCCAAGGGTCAGGTGCTGGAAGAGATCGGAGCAGGTCAGGGTCAATCCAGGTCACAACGGTAGTATCAAGGCAGGAAACACAAGCAAGGAACTAGGGAAGCTGAAAGATAAACCAGCAACTTGAACATGGATCCAGGCTGTCTTTTATAGGCAGCCAGGAAGTCATGTGGTGCATGCAGCTGACAGCTTCCACTGTCGACTTTGCTGCCATCTAGTGTTCAAATGGAAGTATGCTGTGCTTCTTTATAAATGTTTCACTGACACCGCAATCCCAACCCTACGCTGCTCTCTTGCTTCTGGATAGGCCCTCAGACAGCCTAGCAGCCAGACGTTCCCAGGATAGGCCTCAGGCTCTGGCCTAGCAGCCCGGGGCAGCACAACACACGTCCCCCCAGACAGCCATCCAGGTGGCACAGAACCCCGATCACCTGACCTCACCCAAATAAATAGGCTCTCCCAGCAGGCCAAGGGACACAAGAAAATCCCTGCCCATTGGCTGAGATACCCCATTCATTCCTAATCTGTCCTTGCAATGCCCTTGTTTTATCTAATGCCACCAGATACCCGGCCATCTAGTGACAGAAGCCAGAAGTGCAGCAATTCCAGAATTAGGGTGAAATCAATTGAACTGCTACCAATTGGCCAAGGCACATATCACTTGGCAAATAAATTTACTAGCAACCCTGCCTAAATATCAGGGTGCTACACAGGGGTGAACAGATAATGGGGAGTTTGGGAGTTAGATATACTAGTACTCAGCAGGGTAGTGTCCTTGGATGTTGCTTGTTGCATGCAACCCTTCATTTCAACAAAAATCTTCCAATTATATTATATGTGCATTTAAATTATTTTATGTTGGTTATTTTCCTGTAAAAGCCTTCCTTGTATGGACATCCAAAAGCCCTGAAAGTGCTGCTGGGCTCCGCCATCTTGGATGTGATGTCAGCAGCACCAGCAGACTCAGATCTGTCACTCTATAACAGCGGTCTCCAAACTGTGGTTACTGGGCCTGATGCTACTATTTGCTTGCCTTTATGCCCTTGGGGCACTATTGATCTTTTATTGAAAAGAATCAAGCAACCAATTTTATACAAAAGTAAAAAACAAAACCATAGTACAAAACTTCAACAGAAAACAAAGGAATACACATCCATGTTCAGAATATATACAATATATACATAATCCACTACCAAAACATCCCTAGAAAACTATCTACATAAAGCAGCAGAGAGGGCCTAAGAGGCACAACCCATCACCTATGTACGCAGCCATTTATCAAAAATTCATCAAAAATACTGATAATCTAGGGTGATAAGAGACAGACAGCCACACCCGGGAAAGAGACTCCTGGCAGTCAGGGAGGCTTGAAACCCCTCCACGCCTTCAACCAAGCCCCCTGACCCCGCTTGTCTCTTTCAAGCTCCCGAATCTTCCCCACCTCATGCAAAATGTCACACACCACCACCTCAACAGGAAGGATTTTTTTGCCGAATGCTGACCTGACACCGTGCATTCCAGGTGAAATAACGGACTACTAGGCTAACTAAAAAAAGTGTATCCAAACAAAAAACTCCACCGGTATTGAATGCTCCGTACACCCACTCAGCATAACCCAGCCTGGAGAGGAAAGGAACACCGAGGGCCCGCCCCACCTGTTTGTACACCTCTATGTTAAAAGGGCAATGAAGCAGAAAATGATCCATAGTCTCCTCCTCATCTGCACACTCCTCCCGAGGACAGCTACGATCCATCCCACTGCGGAATTTCAAATTGCCCCGAACATAGAGCTTCCCATGGAAGCACAACCAGGCCAGATCCCTAAATTTAGGGGGTACTCTATCCAAATTAATCAGTCTTAACCCCGCCCTCAAAACTGGGCCCGGGCAATCCCTTAAGGCCAGTGGGTCATGAAAGACTTCGCTCAAGACTCGACTCATAAGGACTTTCCTTGGAACCGATCTGAGATCTTCAGCCGACAATCGCCACTGCCGCAGTAACTTCAGGCACGGAGCGACATAGGCTGGTAGCTGACCACGATGACCCCTGCGATTCTTCACTTGGCCACCTTCTTCCCAAAGTCGTAGAAAAGGCCTAAACCAAGATCTAAATATGCCTACCCATCCAGGAGGTTCCACTGCAAGCATATTACCAATGTTAAACTTTAGAAATAGCAGTGAAAAGAAAAGAACTGGGTTGACCATACCTAAGCCACCCTCCCTCCTGGATAGGTAGGTGACATTCCTCTTGATGGGGTTCAGTCTGTTCCCCCACAGCATCTGGAAGAACACACTACTGACCCTAGCATAGAGAGACACTGGCAAGATGCAGACAAAGCTGACATACAAGAAGATCGGAATCAGGTAAGTCTTAATCAGATCAACCCTTTCCCTCATAGATAACTTCCATCTCTTCCAGCTGACCACCTTAGTATTGGCAATTTCCAGTCTGCCTTCCCAGTTTTTGAGGCCATAATCGCCGGGTCCAAATTCAATGCCTAGTATCTTAATTCTTTCCTGGGGCACTGGAAAGGTGTCCGGGAGATCAAAACCCTCACCATCCTTTCCCATCCAGAAAACTTCAGTCTTTTCCTGATTGATCTTGGAGCCTGATGCTTCAGAATACCGTGATGTCAGACAGACCACCTCCTCCGCTTCATCCGTCCCAGTGACAATCACTGACACATCATCCGCATAGGCAACAACCCTCAATGGCGGCTCACCCGGGAGCCCCACTGGTACCCCACACAACATGCCGCTCTCTAGCCTCCTGATGAAGGGGTCGATTGCAAACACATAGAGCAGGGGACTCAGGGGACAACCCTGGCGCACCCCGGAGCCAACCCCAAAGGACTGTCCAACCCAACCATTAACAAGAGGGAAGCTTTCTGCCCCCTTATACAAGACTTTCAGCCAATCGACAAAACCACCCGGCAGACCGTACTTACTAAGGAGCAACCACAGGTACTCATGGTTAACACGATCAAAAGCCTTTGCCTGATCCAATGTCAGCAAATACTTTCCCCAGCCTGCAGCCCTGCACCGCTCCAAGGCCTCCCGGGCAGCTAAAACCGCTGAGAAGGTGCTCCTACCCTGGACCGAACAGTGCTGATGGCGAGAAAGCAAAGACTCTGCCACTGACGATAGGCGCCAGAAAAATATCTTTGCCAGTATCTTTCTATCGACATTAAGAAGGCTGATGGGGCGCCAATTCTCAATCATCGAAGGATCTTTACCCTTTGAAAGAAGAATCACAGCCGAGTGCCTCATGGAAGGGGAAAGCACCCCCTCAGCAAGGCAACTGTTAAAAACCTCTACCAAATGCGGGGCCAGAATAGACTTAAAGGCTTTGTAAAACTCAGCCGTCAAGCCATCCGGTCCAGGCGACTTTTTGATGGCAAGCTGTTCAATTGCCCTCATCACCTCTTCGACTGTGATCTCCTCTGTCAAATTCATCAATGGAACATCTCCACCATTTAGACCTGGAGTAGAGTCCAAAAAGCTTTCCATCTTGTCACGATCAAGCTCTTTCCTCCCAAGAAGGTCGGCATAAAAGGACCTCACGACCTCCAGAATCCCTGACCTGGACTTTGTCAAGGAACCTGTACTGTCCTTAAGGCCAACGACCGTTTTAACAGCTACACCTTGTTTGCAGTTCTGGTAAGGGTCAGGCGAGTGGTACTTCCCATAGTCCCTCTCCAGAACCAAAGAGGCATGCCGGTCATATTGACACTTCCTGAGAAGGAGTTTCACTTCGGAGATTGCCCCAGGATCTCCTCCTCTCGAAACAAGAATATCCAGCTTCCTCCGTAAACGTTGGTAGGTCATGTATTTATTAAACTGATTTCTATTGGCTAGGCCCCTGAAGAATCCAGCGATCCTCTTTTTGGTCAGCTCCCACCACTCAGCCTTGCTGCTACAAAAGTCCAGGATGGTCACCTGTGCCTGAAAGAATTCCTCAAAGGATTGTCTAACATGTTCTTCCTTGAGTAGTGTCGAATTTAATCTCCAGATGCCCTTGCCCCTTTGAGGGGCGTCTGAAGCATTCAGTACCACAGATAGCATACAGTGATCAGAGAACTCTACTGCCTGCACCACTGGGGGCGAGAAAGCAGAGGCCTCCTTCAAAAAAAACCTATCTATCCTACTCTGACTATTACCACGATGAAAAGTGAACCCGGTGTCATCTGGGAGGTGCTTAATGTGCACATCCACAAGACCAGCATCCCTAACCATACTATTTAAAAAAACGCTATCATATCCCAGCCTGTCCTTGAAGTCCTTCCTGTCCTTGGGCCTAGTTATTGTATTAAAGTCACCTCCAAAGACCACTTGCCGGGATGTAAAAAGAAATGGCTTGATCCTTGTAAAAAGGCATTTCCTGTCCCACTTTGTGTGCGGCCCATAAACATTGATTAGGCGCAGGTCCTGCCCTCCCACAAGGACGTCTAAGACCATACATCTCCCAATCTCCACCTCAATAACCCGCCGGACAGTTACCATGCCGGTTTTAAACAACACCGCCACACCGCCGTAAGGCTCGGCCGCAAGAGACCAGTAAGATGGACCATACCTCCACTCTCTCTTGGCCATATGAATATCTGCCAAGGAGGTGAGCCTAGTCTCTTGCAAAAATAAAATTTCAGCATCTAATTGGCTGAACAAAAAGAAGGCCATAGAACGAGCTCTTACTGACTTAATGCTGGCGACATTAATTGTCACCACTTTTAACGGAGGGGGAACCGCCATTTGGGTTATTGGGTGGATTGCTTCTTAGCTCCCCTCTGCTGCTCATCACCAGAAGCCTCTCTCTTTCTAGAGGCCGCCTCAAAGTCCATTTCGGAATCGGAACTTCTCTCAGAAGAAGCTCCGGATGAAGAAATATCCCACTTGGAGGACCTATGACGGCTGGAGACAGGAACCGGAGCTTCCCGTCCCCGTTCCGTCCTCACCGCCTGCCTCTTCCGCCTCCCAACCTTCCTTCTCTCTTCCAGGTACTGCAGGTCAGCCTCAGAGATGCCCTCATCTCTTACTTTTTTCTTTAAAGTCTTTCTAGAAGACTTCTTTACAGAGGAAGAAGCAACCTTTTTAGTACACGCTGGTGGGGGGGGGGTGATCCCTTTAAGTCAGACTCAGGAGGGGTAGACTCCTGGGGGGTAACAGACTCGGGGGGCACAGACTTGGAAGGTTCTGACACAAGAGGAGAGGGTACAGTAGGCTGGGGGGACACAGAGAAAGAAACAGAAGGAGTACTTACAGACACAGGAGGGGTGGCCACAGGAACTGGAGAGGGATCCTGAGGAGGACCGGGGGAGGGGGTCACCGCAGAGGAGGATGGTACACCAGGGGTCTCACCCTCCATCCTGTCCAGCCTTGACATGTCATCTACTACCTCCTTCTCCATATTGTGCCAGGCTTCAGGACACCTGCTGTAGGGGTGGCCAAGGCGCAGGCACAGGTTGCACCTGATCTTCCTGGTACAGTCCTTAGCCATATGACCCTGCCCCCGACACACTGAACACATCAAGGCTGAACAGGAGGAGCTCAAGTGCCCCTTTTCTCCACAGCGGTGACACAGCTTTGGCTGACCAGGGTAGAAAACAGTCATCCTATCCCTCCCTATGAAAGCTGAAGAGGGCAAGTGACGGACAACATTCCCATCCCTGGCCAACCTGACTGTTACCGACCATCCCCCAGTCCAGATGTTACGCTCATCATGGATTTTATTAGGTTTGGTCAAAACTTCCCCATAGTTCCTTAACCAGACCTCTAGATCCCGAGCAGGAACACTCTCATTGGTCAGGATAATGGTTATTTTTTTTACTGTTGACCTCTGAGAAACCGCAACTGGGACCAGACCTTCCCATTCAGGTCTTGACCTGCACCGAGCCTCATATCGCTCCCAGAACAGGTCAAGACCCTCTGGCCTGGTGAAACTAACCGTATAGTCCCTTGTCCCAGCTACGTGTATAAAGGCATACAGGTCATTTGCACCAAAACCCATCTCCAATATCAAGTCCACCACTGCACGCCGTGCTGGAGGGATGGCACCACCTTCCCATTTCAGGATAACTACATTACGTCTTGGACCCCCAGCAGAAGCCAGAGACCCAAGACCAGATCTTGGGGTGCTCAAGGTGGCAGCTTGCAGTGGAAAACCCCGCTTGGGAGCGGGACTACCAGGAGCAGAGTGTGCCACCTGTGCAAAAGTAGGTTTATCAGGGCCAAGGGCCGACACTGAAGCCACATCACTCTGTATATTATTATTATCAACTGTATGAACTGAAATGGCAGGATCTGTAGCAGGACGATTGTTCATCACACTGGTACTGGGGTGATTGTTATCAGTCACAGAACTATTCAAATTCCCATCAGGAATGGTCACAGTTGCTGCAATACCAGCTGTCTCCTGATGCTGCACTGTAGAGTCCTCAGCAGCAGTGGGGCAAACAGCTTTGGACTCAGCCAAAGAAGGGTTAATGGGCTGTGCTGACACTTGCAGTCCATCCACAGAAATGACATTTTTTAAATGTAACTCTTGCTGCATTGCAGCCTCAGCAGGCACAACATTGCTGCACACAGGACTAGCAGCCTGATTGTCATTAGGCACATTGTCAGTCATGATGCTAGATGGTACAAAAACAGTTTTATCCACAACATGGGACTTAGCAGGCTTTACTTTATCAGGTACATCATCAGTAATGTCTTCCTCATTAAACACCATCTGATCCCCCCGCATAGGAGACTCCATTACCTGGATGGCCCTCAGCATACCTCCTGAATCTTGGGAAGGCATGGGGCTGCTTACCTCTCCCTGGGGGGGCAGGGGGTCAGAACTGGGGGTCTCCTCCTCCTCCACCTCCATCTTTGTCACCCTTCCAAACCTTTTGTCGTTACAAAATTTTTCTTTAAAGGGCCCATCTCTGCCTTCCATCATGGCCACGATGGTCTCCTGATGATCCACACGGACCTTGGCCAGCTGGATTTCCGGATCCATGGATCCCCGCTTCTGGCTGTGTAAGCCCTCACGTTGCCTTCGCAGGCGCTTCAACTCCGCTCTCAGCTTGTACAGCTTGTCTCTCTCCCTATTCAGGACCTTAATCCCGGCCACCACTCGCTCCCGAATGGCCTCCGAGCCTTCATCCTCACCAGGGGCAGAGAGATCGGCTTGTGCAGAGGCAGGCAGTTCACCTGATGGCCCAGGAGATGGCTGGGAGCCTCCAGCAGGAGAAGCCCCGCTGCCCTCCATGGCCTCCCCAGAAAGGGGGCCAGGGAGCTGGGATAGATTTCACCACCACTCCCCTCTCACAGAGCAGCTTCAGAGGCACCTTCCTCCTGACACACCTGTGCTCCAATGATGGGCGGGGCACTATTCCTCCCACTGACACCAATGATAGAACACTATTCCTCCCACTGACACCAACAGTGAGGGAAAACCCCTCCAATGATATGGGCGATGGAACATAATTCTTCCTACTGACACCCACAATGGGGCATAATGCCCTCCCCTGATGGAACATTGTTTTGTTTTATATATTCTACATGTGAAGTGAACTCATTTTCTGTGTGTGCAGCAGCCATGTGGGGGGATATTTTTTCTATTTTTTCACTTCTTGGTTTTTAGGTGGGATTTTGCCAAATCACCCACTACACATATCACTATTTAGTGAATAAGGACATTATTTTTTGCGCTGATAGAAATTTGTTTTATTGACTGATGGAACATTGTTCCTCCCACTAACACCAATTATGGGGCATTATTCTTACCACTAACATCAATGATGGGTCACCATTCCTCTACTAACATCAATGATGGGGCACTAATCCTCCCACTGACACCAACCATGAGGCACCATTCCTTCCAATGACACCAACAGTGGGCAAATTTCTTCAACTGACAACAACAATAAAGCATTATTCCTCCATCTGACACGAATGATAGGGCATTATTTCTCCCACTGACAGCTTCAAAGGAGCATAATTCCTCCAACTGACACCAATAATAGAGCAATTATTCCTCAAACTGACACCAATGATGGGGCAATTATTCCTCCCACTAACACCTATCATGGGGCACTATTCCCCCTCCTACTGACCACAAGTGCTATGTAATTTTTTTTACTCCCATTGACCACCAAGCCTGAGGCATTTCTACTTCCATTGGCCACAGACCCCCTAAAGTCTGAAGGACAGTGAGCTGGCCCATTGTTTAGAAAGCTTGAAGACCTCTGCACTATAATATTCTCCTTTGCTCCTCCCCTGGCAGTTACATTTAAGGTAATGTAGGAAGGTAAAGGGAGGGATGAAGGAGCTGACCCAGCACGGACAGTAATTAACACTCCCGGAAAAGCAGATGGCTATGTGACATGCAAGTAGAGAAGGGGCCGTGCTAGGACTTGACTCTTTCTTAACCACTTAAGCCCCGGACCATTTTGCTGGCCAAAAACCAGGCCACTTTTTGCGATTCGGCATTACGTTGCTTTAACTGACAATTGCGCGGTCGTGCGACGTGGCTCCCAAACAAAATTGAAGTCCTTTTTTTCCCACAAATAGAGCTTTCTTTTGGTGGTATTTGATCACCTCTGCAGTTTTTATTTTTTGCGCTACAAACAAAAATAGAGCAACAATTTTGAAAAAAATTCAATATTTTTTACTTTTTGCTATAATAAATATCCCCAAAAAATATATATGTAGCGGGGTCTCCGTTGAGGCCCAATGGACTACGTTACCCAGAACCCCGTTTGGCACCCAGGGTGCATTGGGCTGCCACAGAGACTCATGGGTGGGGTATAAAAGGGGAGGGCGAAGCTAAGCCCGGCCTCTTTGGACACCGCGCGGCTGGCAAGAGGACTTCCTGTGCTGACCTGCTGCGAGTGCAAGGCCCGAGGCCTGGGCCTTGTGCACTTCCAGAGGGCCTTCCACCTCGCTGCGGAGCCTGTGCGGCTGCAGACATCTACCTGCTTCGCGGAATCCAGTGGACCGGAGATCAGGCGGTGTCAGATCCTGTGTGTGTGGACACAGCGGTGGGAGTCCCGGACTGGGATCGAGTCTGGAGGGGTGAGAGAGCACCTGCTCACAACTATAACCGAGTACTTTATTAGGCCTATTGACTGCCTTCGCCCATCGGGTGATACTTTCCCTTTTCCTGTTAGGAGACTCATTGCAGAACTGAGTTACATAGTCTCCGGGGAATTTCTTCCATTGCCTTAGACTATTATTGGATTACAAATGTTGTTCCTGTATGTGCACCACCGATCATCTTGCATGCGAAGATTCCTCCTTTAAAGACTGAGCTTTAACTGAGTCAGGCCTGACTGGGAATTTATAGCATTGCTCGGCGCCATATTGCTAACGGTGACTCTAGCTATATGTCAGTGTGTGATAGAACTATTTGTGCACTATAGTTGACTAGTGTTAGTATTACTGCAGGGCTCTGCATGCATGTGTTATATGTGATATTGATTGTTAACCTCTATATACAAGTAAACTTTTTTACAGTTAATCCTTCTGGTATTGGAGTCAATTTCTACATTCTACCACTGTTTAAATGTATTGAGGGATTGTACATGAACTGGTATAAAGTTATACAAATACACCATCCCTAGACTAGCTGTGCCAGAGAAGGGTTGAGTAGATTGCCGGGGGTTGGCTGTGCTGTGTACAGGGCCCGAAACAAAACCAGCGGCTCTCTTAGTTTGGGGGTATCGCTACATATAAAAAAAAAAAAAATCCTCAGTTTAGGCCGATACATATTCTTCTACATATTTTTGGTAAAAAAAAAAAAAAAAAAAATCCCAATCAGCGTTTATTGATTCGTTTGCGCAAAAGTTATAGCATCTACAAAATAGGGGATAGTTTTATAACATTTTTATTAATTTTTTTTTTTACTAGTAATGGCGGCGATCAGCGATTTTTATCGTGACTGTGACATTATGGCGGACACATCGGACACTTTTGACACATTTTTGGGACCATTGTCATTTTTACAGCGATCAGTGCTATAAAAATGCACTGATTACTGTGAAAATGACACTGGCAGTGAAGGGGTTAACCACTAGGGGGCGCTGTAGGGGTTAAGTGTGCCCTAGGGAGTGCTTCTAACTGTAGGGGGGGGGGGATGGGCTGTGTGTGACACGACAGAGATCACAGCTTCCGATTACAGGAAGCTGTGATCACTGTCCTGTCACTAGGAAGACTGGGGAAATGCTTGTTTACATCAGCATTTCCCCCTTCTTCCTCACCGTGACACGATCGTGGGTATGCCCGTGGACATCGAGTCTGCGGGACCTGCGGTCGGAGTCACGGAGCTTGCGGTGGGCACGCTCGCAATGCCAGCTTCTTAAAAGGGGACGTATATATACGTCCTTCTGCCTGTCCGTGCCATGCTGTCGACGTATATCGTCGTGCGATTGTCGGCAAGCAGTTAAAGAAGAGCTCCAGTCTCCCCCCAAGAAATTAAAAGTCAGCAGCTACAAATATTGTAGCTTTTGACTTTTGAAATAAGGACACTTACCTGTCCAGGGATTCAGCGTTGTCCTCACCCGAGCCAATTCTTCAATCGGCTTCGGGTCCAGGCGCCGGCATCTTAACTAAGGGAAACCAGCAGTGAAGCCTTGTGGCTTCACAACCAGTTTCCAACTGTGCATGCGCGAGTCGCGCTGCGCTTTTTGAATGGACCCGCAGTCTTCTGGGACCTGTGATGTGCCGCGGTCATCTGAACGGAAGTGGGAGTGGGTATCTGTCAAAACCCAGTACCCGCTCCCCCCTCAACCCCAAAAAGTACCAAATGTGGCAGTGGAGGTGGGGAATGATACAAACAAGCGGAACTCCCCTTTTTGGATGAAGTTCCGCTTTAGGAAGGCACATTTTCTAGCAAGTTCAAAGACACATTTCAAGTGGGAAAAATTATTTATGGAAAGAAAACTGCAAATAACGCACTTATTTTATCGGGCCCGTTTACATCGGAGCGTTGTGCTGTGACTCAATACTCAAGAAAATTACAGGAGCTACTTTGAGGCATGATTGCATGTTTTTTGCCCTGTAACACGTCAGGTTTTTTAGCTCAATGGTAGTGCTGAAACATTGAGTTTACTCCACGCCAGATATTGTTTCCAAGGCTTTCCTGCCCACTTTTATTTAAAATAAAAAGTCAAAATTTATACAGGTATGTCTTCCAACACAGGGGGTTTTCACCATCATTATAAATGAAACAGCTTTACTGCTCTAAGTACCTCTTCAGGGTCTACCTTTTTGGTCCTCTGACCATAAAACACTTGCCAGTGTTTATGCACAAACGCTGCACCTCAGCTCTGCGTCTTCCTTACAGCTTCCTAGCTGTTCTGTCCCTCATGGACTCTCTCTCAGGCTCGGGCCTTGCTCTGTCCTGACCTGGACACCATGGTGCACACCAACATCTCTCACAGCTCCCATCATACACTGACCTCCTCGGAAGGGTGGGGCTCTGAGCTCTATCTCTGGCTCTTATATGAAGCAAGCACACACCTGTGCCATTAGTGTGCTTGCTTCCTACAAAATGTGGCGTAAACCACCATTTTACCCAGTAAATCTTTGGTATTTTCCTCTGTCCTCCTCTCCTGCGTAATGCTAGTTAGTTTAGTCCTAGCTTGGCACTCCCCACTTCTTCCATGTTTCCTCATTCAGTGTTAGCTGCTCACAGAGACGGGGAATTCTAAAGTCATTGTCTTCTTACACTTCAAAGGCCTGGAAAAACATCTTCTGTACTGAAGTTAGCTGAACTAATTGTGTTGGATTTAACTTCTGTGTCTTATGGAAGAGTTTAGTGACATACCAAAGAACTACAATACCCAGCCCACCCCCAAGTGACATGCTGAGAAACTACAAAATCCAGCCCACCCTCCCAGTGACATGCGTAGAAACTACAATACCCAGCCCACCCTTCCAGCGATATACCAAATAACTACAATACCCAGGCCATCATCCCAGCGACATAGTGAAGAACTACCATACACAGCCCACCCTCCCAGTGACATGCTGAAGGACTACAATACCAAGCCCACCCGCCCAGAGACATACCAAAGAACTACAATACCCAGGCCACCCTCCGAGCGACATGGTGAAGGACTACAACACCTAATTCACTCTCCCATTGACATGCTGAGAAACTACCATACTCAGCCCACCCTCCCAGTGACATGCAGAGAAACTACATTACTCAGCCCACCCTCGCAGTGACATGACAATAAACTACAACACCTGGCCCACTCTCCCAGAGAAATGCAGAGAAATTACAAAACCCAACCCACCCTTCCAGTGAAATACCAAAGAACTACAAAACCCAGGCCACCCTCCCCCAGCAACATAGTGAAGAACTACAATACCCCAGCCACTCCCCCCCCCCCCCAGTGACATGCTGGGAAACTACAATACCCAGCCCATCCTCCCAGCGACATTCCAAAGAACTACAATACCCAGGCCACCGTCCCAGCGACATAGTATAGAACTACAATACACAGCCCACCCTCCTGTTGACATGCTGAAAGACTACAATACCAAGCCCACTCTCCCAGGGACATACCAAAGAACTACAATACCCAGGCCACCCTCCGAGCGACATTAAGAAGAACTACAACACCCAGTTCACCTTCCCAGTGACATTCTGAGAAACTTCAATACCCAGCCCACCCTCCGAGTGAGATGCTGAAAACTACAATACCCAGCCCACCCTCCCAGTGACATGCCGAAAACTACAATACCCAGCCCACCCTCCCAGTGACATGATGAGAAACTACAACTACAGCCCACCCTCCAAGAGAAATGCTGAGAAATTAGAATACCCAGCCCACCCTCCCAGTGACATGACGAGAAACTACAACACCCAGCCCACCCTCCAAGAGAAATGCTGAGAAATTACAATACCCAGCCCACCCTTCCAGTGAAATACCAAAGAACTACAAAACCCAGGCCACCCTCCCAGTGACATGCTAAGGGACTACAATACCAAGCCCACCCTTCCAGGGACATACAAAAGAACTACAATACCCAGCCCACCCTCCGAGCGACATGGTGAAGAACTACAATACCCAGCCCACCCTCCCATTGACATGCTGAGAAACTAAAATACCCAGGCCACCCTCTGAGCGACATGATGAAGAACTACAACACCCAGTCCACCCTCCCAGAGAAATGCAGAGCAATTACAATACCCAGTTCACCCTCCCAGTGACATGCTGAGACACTACAAGAGCTAATAGAGTTAAGCTGCCTGTGGATGGTGCCAAGTCAGCAGGTGATTGGCTAGGCAGACTTGGTCTAAGGAGGTATGTCAATGCATAAAGTGGCATTTGAAACAGAACAGTTAGCTTTGGGAAACTATGCAGAGCAGCTTAGAGTTCCGGTTCTTGGAACCCTAAAATATTAGAAATGAATAAGCAATCATAAGGTGGTAGTAGGTTGATTTTCTCCATTCAGTTGTATTTTTGATTAAATAGCGGTTGCAATTTTTTTTGAAAGTTGTTCTGTGTGACCAGAATTCTGTAGCGGAGAATTGTGACCCAGAGACGTTTAGTATCCGGCTATGGCGGCCCCGTATTTCAGCGGGACATTGTACCAAACCGAGAAAATTGCCCTTCATTTGCTATAAGCTGTTCCTCCTTGGCATACAGAAATAAAACTTTCCTCAACTTCCTTTTGCAGATTGTTCCGGCTCCTTTGTGAAAACGTATAAAATAAATAAGATATTTTTATGAATGTCGAGGGACAGAGTGACCTTAGCCGTGTTTTATGTGCCGCTAATCCGGCTTTCCGCATGGGGCTGATTGAAGGAAGCGCTGGTACGAGAATAATTCTTTTTCGTTTTCATAGCTTCTCTGCTTTGAAAGGGGCCCTTTAATGAGATGGTGTCTTAGGTTACTGGTGACACCGAAGACCTGGCCTGCTCGCTGTGACACTGGGCCACCTGTCTTTGTGTGACAACAGGCACGCTCTCTGTTTGAAGCCAGGACCGAGGTGACATGCTGGAGCCAGAGCCTGCCAGACTATTAGATGGATATCATTTCTGGGCTTTGCACGGATTTAAAGGAAACCTGGATTCCGACATCTATGGAAGCTGACATTGCTGTCTTCTGCTTCTGAAAATGCTAACACCTTGACTGCAGTGGCGGCTGGTGCTCAAAATTTTTGGGGGGGCGCGAACAAACTGAAAAAAAATAATAAAATCAAGCGCAGCCACTGTGCCATCAAATGCAGCCACTGTACCCATAAATTGCCTCCACTGTGCCATCAAACGCAGCTACTGTACCCATCAATTGCTGCCAGTGTGCCCATCATTTTCCGCCACTGTGCCCATCAATTGCCGCCACTGTGCCCCATCAATTGCCCCCAGTGTGCCCCATCAATTGCCGCCAGTGTGCCCCATCAATTGCTGCCAGTGTACCCCATTAATTGCCCCCAGTGTGCCCATCAATTGCTGCCAGTGTGCCCCATCAATTGCTGCCAGTGTGTGCCATCAATTGCTGCCAGTGTTCCCCATCAATTGCTGCCAGTGTGCCCATCAATTGCTGCCAGTGTGCCCCATCAATTGCCGCCAGTGTGCTCCATCAATTGCCGCCAGTGTGCCCCATCAATTGCCGCCAGTGTGCCCCATCAATTGCCCCCAGTGTGCCCCATCAATTGCTGCCAGTGTGCCCCATCAATTGCTGCCAGTGTGCCCGATCACATCAATTGCTGCCAGTGTGCCCCATCAATTGCTGCCAGTGTTCCCCATCAATTGCTGCCAGTGTACCCCATCAATTGCTGCCAGTGTTCCCCATCAATTGCTGCCAGTGTTCCCCATCAATTGCTGCCAGTGTGCCCCATCAATTGCTGCCAGTGTTCCCCATCAATTGCTGCCAGTGTGCCCCATCAATTGCCGCCAGTGTGCCCCATCAATTGCCACCAGTGTGCCCCATCAATTGCCGCTACTGTGCCCCATCAATTGCCGCTACTGTGCCCCATCAATTGCCACTACTGTGTCCCATCAATTGCCACCAGTGTGCCCTATCAATTGCCGCTACTGTGCCCCATCAATTGCCGCTACTGTGCCCCATCAAATGCTGCCAGTGTGCTCCATCAATTGCCGCCAGTGTGCTCCATCGATTGCTGCCAGTTTGCCCCATCAATTGCTGCCAGTGTTCCCCATCAATTGCTGCCAGTGTGTCCATCAATTGCTGCCAGTGTGTCCATCAATTGCTGCCAGTGTACCCCATCAATTGCTGCCAGTGTTCCCCATCAATTGCTGCCAGTGTTCCCTATCAATTGCTGCCAGTGTGCCCCATCAATTGCTGCCAGTGTTCCCCATCAATTGCTGCCAGTGTGCCCCATAAATTGCCGCCAGTGTGCCCCATCAATTGCCGCCAGTGTGCCCCATCAATTGCCGTTACTGTGCCCCATCAATTGCCGCTACTGTGCCCCATCAATTGCCGCTACTGTGTCCCATCAATTGCCACCAGTGTGCCCTATCAATTGCCGCTACTGTGCCCCATCAATTGCCGCTACTGTGCCCCATCAATTGCCGCTACTGTGCCCCATCAATTGCCGCTACTGTGCCCCATCAATTGCTGCTACTGAATTGCCGATACATCCAGTGCCCGGCACCCACTGATCGACTTCTGCTGTGAGTAATCACAGCAGAAGCAGCACACACGCACCCCCTGTAGGCGGGAGTGCAGAATAATGTGTATATATATATGCAATTTTGCACAGAACGGCCGCCCTGTAGCAGTATATCTGCTATGGGGTGGTCGGGAAGTGGATAAAAATGGCGCTGTCCTTCTGGAGTAGATAAAGGCATTGTCAGGACTGGAGGAGTACTGTAACCTTTGTGAGAAGTAATAAATACCTGCAAGTGTTACACATTACTTAGCACACAACCACTTAGCATTAAACAAAATATAATGCTAGGTCCACTTTATGGCCTAGCTCAGTGATGGAGAACCTTGGCACCCCAGATATTTTAGAACTACATTCCCCATGATGCTCAACTACACTGCAGAGTGCATGAGCATCATGGGAAATGTAGTTCCAATACATCTGGGGTGCCACGGTTCGCCATCACTGGCCTAGCTGAACTCTCAGCAGGTCAAATGAATGCATCTTTATTTCCCAGTCACATTCTGGAGTGGTTCCACAAAAGTGTGGGCTCAGAGGAAGTGGGTTGAATGATGTTGGGCATCAGACTGAGGACATCTAGCAGCAGAAAAGGAGTACTGCAGGCAGGGAGATCTCTGGATTAAAGATGAGCATTGCAACAAGAGCTGGTTTTGGTATTTTTTTCTTTGAATGGACTGTTCATTTATTTCTTGTTATTTTGGACTGAAGTTCTGCTTTAAGAATATGAAAGAATATCTGGGCACAGGTGCACTTTAAGAACTTCTAATCCAGGTCAAGTGAGGACAAGCTATATAAATAGAGAAAACTGTTATTGCCGAATGAGGACAAAACTTCCACCCCTATGTGCTGAGACGACCCAACCCGTCCAACCAGCTAGGAGAGAGGACATCCTGAGAAACTACAACACCCAACCCACCCTCCCAGCGAAATGTTGAAGAACTACAATACCCAGCTCTCCCAGTGACATACCAAAGATCTACAATACCCAACCCACCCTCCCAGCGAAATGGTGAAGAACTACAATACCTGCCCTCGCAGACGAACTGCAAAACCCAGCCCACCCTCTCAGTGACATACTGAAGAACTACAATAACCAGCCCACCCTCCTAGTGACATGCTGAAGAACTACAACACCCAGCCCACCCTCCCAGTGACATGCTGAAGAAACTACAACACCCAGTCCACCTTCTCAGTGACATACCGAAGAATACAACACCCAGCCCATCCACTCAGTGACATACTGAAGAACTACAATACCCAGCCCACCCTCCCAGTGACATGCCGAAGAACTACAACACCCAGCCCACCCTCCCAGTGACATGCCAAAGAAACTACAATACCCATCCCACCCTCCCAGCTAGGAGATATCACATGCTGAGGAACTACAATACATAGCCCACCCTCCCAGTTAGGAGAATTTTCATGCTGAGGAACTAGAATACCGGTTCACATTTCAAGCTAGGAGATATTACATGTTGGAGAACTACAAGGCCCAGCCCACCCTCCGAACTAATAAATATGGTACGCTGAGGAACTACAAGGCCCAGCCCACCCTCCCAGTTAGGACACACAGTAGCACAGCATGCCGGGACTTTGTGATCCAACATCTGGAGCAGTGCGGACTGCCCATCTGGAGGATGTTTTTGATTCCCAGTGAAAAGTATGAAATGAGAAGCTTTCATCTTCCCAGGACTGGGCCGGGGTCTGTGTTGGGTGGAGGGGTCTGTGTTGGGTGGAGGGGTCTGTGTTGGGTGGAGGGGGTCTGTGTTGGGTGGAGGGGTCTGTGTTGGGTGGAGGGGGTCTGTGTTGGGTGGAGGGGGTCTGTGTTGGGTGGAGGGGTCTGTGTTGGGTGGAGGGGGTCTGTGTTGGGTGGAGGGGGTCTGTGTTGGGTGGAGGGGGTCTGTATTTGGGCGGGGGCTCTGTATTTGGGTGGAGGGGGTATTGGTGCCCACCCTGAGCTGTATCTTGGGTGGGTTAGGATGTTGGAGATTTCCCTGTGTGAATATGTGTGGGAGAGGTTTAGAAAAACATTCCAGGCCGGGCTGGGATCAGGAAGGGGGGAGGATGAAGAAGAGTCTGAAGTCATGGAGTTTTCAGACTGGGAGGCTGTGGTCACCACACATCCTTCTGTGATTTCTGACACTGGCTCTCACACCAAGGACAACGCAGAGGGATCAACACTTTTCTTAACTTTTCTGTTGTTCTTTGCTGAATAGTCAGCAGTGGAAAATTAGATTGACAATAAATGTTCAAAGGGGGTTCAAAGGCAAGGCGTAATTATGAAGTGTTTGCACGGGCTGGTTGCCAAGGCTTGCGTTCCTAAGCAGATGGCCATGCACCAGGACCCAGACGAGGGAGGTATCTTAGCTTCTCGCTTACTTCACCGGTGCACAGGGATGCACCTGACCGGTATCTGGAAGACAGAGCTTATGCCCTTTTCACCCAGCCCAGGACAAATACAGAAGGTTCCTGAACTATCCCAATACAGCAGAAGCCTTTCCTGCACTAAACCTAACTGTTTCTGACAGAGGATTGAAATTGAAGCGCCACACCACTGCTAAGGGATCCAGATACAACTTTATTCCATTAAAAGTCGGGGGTATAATCCAAAAAATTAACCAACGTGTTTCGGGGGTCCAAGCACCCCCTTCATCAGAGCTTGCCTAGCAACAATGTGAACAAGCCAGAAGTGAACTGGACCTACGGCATTATTTTCTTCCAATGTAAAATACAACAGGCGTTATCAGCTTGTTTGGCCTATGCTTGACGGGGGCACTTGGACCCCCAAAACGCATAGGCTTCTTTTTTTTTTTCGATTGTCTCCCTGACTTTTAATGGAATAAAATTTTATCTGGGCCGCCTAGCAGAGGTGTGGCACTTAAATTTCAATTCTCATTATATTACACTACAAGCCAAGGAGACTGTGAAGATCTTCTCCGGTGTAGAAGCCACCTGCCCAGGGACCAGATCATTTACCCCAACATCAACACCTTAAAGCGGAGCGCTGAAGAAAAAAAAATTAAGAGTCAGCAGCTACAAATACTGCAGCTGCTGACTTTTAATATTAGGACACTTACCTGTCCAGGGCGCCCGCAATGTCCTCAACCGAAGACGATCTGTCACTCGGCCCTTGGGTGGAGGCGCCGCCATCTTCGGTAAGGGAATCAGAAAGTGAAGCCTTGCGGCTTCACTTCCTGGTTCCCTACTGTGCATGCGTGAGTCGTGCTGCACGATCCCACTGCTGTCTTCTGGGACCTGTGTGTCTCCCAGAAGACAGCGGGGGGGGGGGGACGAAGTAGGCGCCGGACATGGCGTAGGTTCCCGAGGCGACCTATGCCGAGAAGTGGGAGCAAATACCTGGATTACACAGGTATCTGCTCCCTCCTCCCCCCTGAAAGGTGCCAAATGTGACACCGGAGGGGGGGAGGATTCCAAAAAGCGGAAGTTCCATTTTTGGGTGGAACTCCACTTTAAGATGATACCAGTAAGATAATCCTTCGGGTCCAGCACTATCTTTCCACTTTCCTCACCTGACCAGAGAAGTTCTACCTACTCCAGTCCCACCCATGCCCAATGGCCATATCAGGGGAGATATATCCCTTCTGGGTCCAACATGGCCACCAATATCTCAGGAGAACTTGTGTCCATTCAGGACATAATGCTCCCCAAAGAAAGCTGCTGGAAGTCCTGTACAGGGGACATATTAGTCCTCTGACAGGCTTCCCTATTCGAGTGAGCAATCTTCCAATCTGAGCAAGCAGCACCTGCCCACACCAGGCTCCTCCTTAGTGACTGGGATACCTTCCAGGAGGTTCTTCTATATAGTCAGAATCCTTCGAGGACATTCCAAATAGGTTCAGATCAGAGACCCAGGTCATAGCTTTGGCTCTTCATGACCCGATTCAGCATTAGAAGGGGAACTCCTTGGTTCAAGAGTCCTCTGCCTGGAGCCCAATGCAGAGGACAATACAGTCTTCTACAGGGATTCCTCTAATGCTCAGAACTTTGTTTCTCAATAACTCCAGGCACTGTACAAGAGGCCAATGCTCCACCAGGGCAGCAAGGATGCTGAAGCCTCAAGCGGTTGGTCTGCTTCAACCCAAGAGCTTTACTCCATTACACTTCCCTCTCTTGTACTGACCAACTATTCCTTACCCACAAAGCCTACGAACAGTCTTACTCTTTATCCCAGCACATTACAGACACAGAATGTCTATTTTAAACATGGTGGCTTAAGAAAAATCTCCATAGAATAAACATCTTCCATTTTTACGTGCTCAAGCATTCACTGTGAGGTGGGTACTCAAGCTGGCCAATCACTGGTCACATTTTTGGTGGCTTCTGATAAAAATTGAAAAATCTGATTTGTGTGAAAAATTGAAGGAGTAAAAGCAGAAAATTATAGGCTGAACAGCAGCTGCATCCAATTAGATGCAGCCTCTGTTCGGGTATTCTGACAGCCGCCAGCGCCGCAGCAGGAGTTTCGCCGAACCACGCTGTATAGCAGGCTGACCTAAATATATCTATGTGTGCCAGCATTACTATGGAACTTCTGTTTTGTCTGTCCCTAAAAGGTTCTGAAACACTAAAGCCTCGTACACACGATCGGATATCCTATGGATTCTAATCCGATGGTTTTGTCCATCAGAAATCCGATGAAGCTGACTTTCATCAGTCTTGCCTACACACCATCAGTCAAAAAACCGACCGTTCCAAACGCGGTGACGTAAAACACTCCGATGAGCCGAGAAAAATTAAGTTTAATGCTTCTGAGCATGCGTCGACTTGATTCTGAGCATGTGTGGGTTTTTTATCCGATGGACTTGCCCATAGACGATCGGAATTTGCTATTGGTTTTTGATCCATCGAAAAAATTTAAAACATGTTCTATTTTTTAAAACCGATGGAAAAAAAACGATGGGTTCCATACACGATCGGTTTGTCCGATGAAAAAAATCCATCGGAATGTTTTCATCGGTAAAACCGATCGTGTGTACAGGGCTTCAGAGGTCCAATTATAAAACATTCATTGGGAGAATGCCATACATTCATGCAGGCTGGACAAACTTTCCCCATATTTTCTGTAATAGATTCATTCCTATGATTGTCAGCTCCATCTAGTGGCTGAAATGCGGCATTGTTTTCTAAAATATATTCATGAGAAAATGTATCGCATTTTAACCACTGGACAGGTTTACAGGTTTAGGAGATATTCTTTTTACCTACAGGTAAGCCTTATTATAGGCTTACCTGTAGGTCAAAGTGAAAAAAAAATGGGTATACAACCACTTTAATTCTTCTTTCCTCCTTCTTTTCCTTCCTTTTCCTTCTTCCCCTTCTTCTTATTTCTTCCTCCTACTTTTTCTTCCTTTGTCTTCTTCTTCTTTCTTCCTTTTCTGCCTTCTTCTTCTGCCTTCTTCTCCCTCTTCTTAATTATTCTCCTTCTACTTCTTCCTTCTTTTTCTTCCTTTTCCTTCTTCCTTCTTTCCCTTCTTCTTATTTCTTCCTCCTCCTTCTTCTTCTTTTGTCTTCTTCTTCCTTTTCCCTTTTTCTTCCTTTCTTCTTCCGTCTTTCTTATTCCTTCTTCTCCTTCTTCTTCTGCCTTATTCTTCTTTCTTCTTGCTTCTTCCTTTTCCTTCTTTCTTCTCATGATGGGACCAGCTGTCTCTTCCAGATTCTTACATCATTGGGCTGGATACAAAAACCTGGAAGAGGGCTCTGGCTCCCTGATGACGCTCCGTGGTGCATGCGCTGTACAGTGCCCTGAGGCCACCTGGAATGCGTGACATGAGCATTCCACAAGGCTGCAGGCAACAAATACGTACACCATTCTCACCTAGGAAGTGTGGGGACAGTTCCCCAAAAAAGGTAAAAAAAAAATACCTGATAACAGAAGCTGGTGGCGAGGAAGGGGGGGGGGATGGGTAAAGGTCCACTTTAAAGTGCTTGTTACCCCAGCATTTCAAATTCCTCATATGTGCCTGCTGTACCACGTACTTGTATGAGGAAGTATCCTTTTCCCTTTGTATTGCTTCCTATGTGTGAAATCCCTGGTGTTCCTGCCAGTCCCTCTGCTTTCCTGTTAAAAACTGACCACACTAGACAGGAGAGCTCACCATGGACAGTTACCTAGCTATGCTGGAAAATCAGCCTGCTCTCCTCCAATGATCAGACTTGTCTTGACAAGTTCAGTGTACTGTTGCTTCTCCTCCCCCCAGCTCTTATGCAGCTGAGAACAGAGGGAATGTGATCATTGTTAACCACTCTATTCTTTGGTTTAGGTTAGACATGGGGAGATAAATTCATCTTTTGGGTTTATTCTTCTGCCAGTCACCCATTTGGGGAGATTTCACAGCAGGACATAGAAAGAGAGTCGTGGTTGTCACTGGGGCAGTAAATATAAATATTACTATAACAGTATGTTACATATTATTGATGGCTCTGCAAAAAAACAGTACATTTTATGGTGTCACTTGGGGAAAACGTAGAGTTTCCGGGAGGAATGAGTGGGGCAATCCTTCATTCTGAAAGGAACAGATCAAAGGATTTCCTATTGCTTGAACTATGGTTATTAATTATTGGGGATGCAGTTAGAGAAGGAGGCCAGCAGAGGTCTCCACTGAATGCTCCAGTCCTGCTAAACCAAGCAACCTGTTTACTGAGTATAGATCACGATTCTTGCGGCGTAACATCATCTTTCACATTAAAACAAAACAAAAAAAAAAAAAAATGGGCTAACTTTACTGTTTCGTTTTTTTTTTTTTTTTTATTCGTTGAAGTGTATTTTTTCCCAAAAAATTGCATTTAAAAGACCGCTGGGCAAATACAGTGTGACATAAAATATTGCAGCAATTGCCATTTTATTCTCTAGGGTCTCTGCTAAAATATATATAATGTTTGGGGGTTCCAAGTAATTTTCTAGCAAAAAATATTGATTTTAACTTAAGAAACAAGTGTGAGAAAAAGATTTAGACTTTAAGTGCCGGTTCACACTTGTGCGAGTTGATACCGAATGCGATGCGTTAAACACAAACTAGATTCGCATGTCATCCAAAAAGTAATTGTTTTCAATGATGGTCATTCACATATAGGCGTTGCGATTCCTCTCCGAATGCGATGCGATGAAAAAAAGGGTCTTGTGCGAGTTTAGAGCGTTGCGTTGCGAATTTAGTCTCCATAGACAGTAATGTAAATCGTTCTGGAATTGCATTTGATGGTTCCCATATGTGCGAATTCCACCACACTATTCTCCACAAAAAAAAATAATCGCAGCTATGTCCCACTCCTGAAATCCGCATTAAAATCGCAGCAAAAACGTGGTAAATTCGCACCTCAGAATAGACTGAAAAAAACGGAACAAATTCACAGCGCAGCAGTGTGAACGGCACTAAGTGGTTAAACTTCCTGCATTTACACATGGAAGTTTGATCCAAGAAGGAAGCCTTAAGCCTCGTACACACGGTCGGACTTCTATCACACTTTTCCGTGGATTTTTGTCCGAACGGAGTTGGCCGGGCACACCCATAGCATACACATCACAGGACTTTTCTGCAAACTTTCCCAAAACTTTTTGCAACATCACGTGGTTTTTCTGCTCTTTACCGCCACCCTTTGGTCAACTTCTGCTATTGTTGGTTGATTTTAACATTAGTTGTTTTGTCCATCGGACAAAAGTCCGATGGTTTTCTGTACACACGGTCGGACATTTGCTCCATCGGACTTTTGTTGGGCAAAAGTTTGTCCGTTTGCAGACCCAACTTTTGTCCGATGAAAACAAAAAAAAGCAAAAAAAGTTTGTCCGATGGAGCGTACACACGGGTCGGATTGTTGGTCCAACTTGCTCAAAATGAAGTTTGTTGGCCAAAAGTCCGACCGTGTGTACAGGGCCTTAGTTACAATGTTTCATGTCGTTACAAACTTGGCAGACTGCCCGGATTTTTTCTTTACACACACACACACAGAAGTTTATCCCTTTGATCTAAGAAGGAAGCTTAGTTACAATGTTTCCTGTTAAAAACTTGGCAGACTGCCCGGATATTTTCTTTTGACAGCTGATAAGTCTCTCAACTTGTTCTATGAAAGAATCGGCAAACTGCATTGGAGATGTCAGGGGAGTTTAATCGAGATCACGATTTTTTAACGATTAATTGTGCAGCTCTACCGCACAGTGAGCCACTGACCTGGGCTAAGCATTTATTATGGGAGATCAGACTCTACTTTACTGGTTGCATGATTGTTCCAGATCACTTCACTAGTGACTTCAGAGTGAACATAACAGCCCCGGAGCCTGCACCTTTAACCACTTGCTTACTGGGCACTTAAACCCCCTTCGTACCCAGACCAATTTTAGCTTTCAGCGCTGACGCTCTTTGAATGACAATTGCGCGGTCATACAACGCTGTACCCAAATGATATTTTTATCATTTTTTTTCCCCACAAATGGAGATTTATTTTGGTGGCATTTGATCACCTCTGCGGTTTTTATTTTTTGCGCTATAAGGCCCCTTTCACACTGGGGTGGGAGGTGCGCTGTGGGTATAGCGGCGCTATTTTTAGAGCCGCTATACCTTCGTTTTTACCGTGGTATGCGGCCGCTAGCGGGGTAAATTTAACCCCCGCTAGCGGCCAAAAAAGGGGTTAATACCGCCCGCAATGCGCCTCTGCAGAGGCGCATTGCGGGCGGTATTACCGCGGTTTCCCATTGCTTTCAATGGGCAGCAGCGGTAAAGGAGCGGTGAACACACTGGTCCTTCACCGCTGTAAAGATGCAGCTAGCAGGACTTTAGGAGCGGTCCTTCTAGTGCACCGCTTCAGTGTGAAAGCCTTTGGGCTTTCACACTGAAGACTGCAGGGCACGATTTTTTCAGGCGGTATAGCAGCGCTATTATTAGCGCTAAACCGCCTGAAAAACGTGTCAGTGTGAAAGGGACCTAAACAAAAAAAGACAGAAAATTTTGAAAAAAACACAATATTTTTTTACTTTTTGCTATAATAATATCCCAATTTTTTTTTAAAAAAATATTTTTTCCTTAGTTTAGGCCGATACGTATTCTTCTACATATTTTTGGTAAAAAAAATTGCAGTAAGCGTATAGTGATTGGTTTGCGCAAAAGTTATAGCGCTTACAAAATAGGGGATAGATTTATGACATTTTTATTATATATATATATATATATATATATTTTTTTTTTTACTAGTAATGGCGGTTATCTGCGATTTTTGTCAGGCCTGCGATATTGCGGAGGACATATCGGACACTTTTGACACTATTTTGGGACCATTCACATTTTACAGCGAACAGTGTTATAAAAATGCATTGATTACTGTATAAATGTGACTGTCAGGGAAGGGGTTAACACTAGGGGGCGAGGAAGGGGTTAAATATGTTCCCTGGGAGTGATTCTTACTGTGGGGGGAGGGGGCTGACTGGGGGAGGTGACTGATCTGTGTCCCTATGTACAAGGGACACAGCATCGGTCTCCTCTCTCCCTGACAGGACGTGGATCTTTGTGTTTACACACAGAGATCCATGTCCTACCTCTGTAACACCGATCGCGTGTACCTGGCGGACTTTGCGGTCACCAGGCACACGCATCGGCATCACGTGACACGGCAGGCACAGCTGTTCCCCGCCGCACGGCCTTGGCGGCGTGCAGGGGGAATGAATACAGTAGGACGTCCACCCGGCACTTGAGAGGCGCACTGCAGACGTCTTTTGTCTATAGCGCGGGTCTCAAGTGGTTAAAAACAAGTCAGCCATGGCAACTGTATCTCAGTTCCACTTTTATTTCCGAGACATTTTATTAAAGCAGAGTTCTACCCAAAAGTGGAGGCTCTGCTTATCTGCTTCCTTAATTATTATTTTTAATTTATAATTGATATACTTTTTATGGCTTTATGATTTTACTAGGAAACATTTGGTGTGCTCCTTATAGACAGTTTGATAAGGAGAGCAGAGATAGAGGAGGGGGAGGAGTCACTGTTCTGAAAGATTCAGCTGTGTGTATAATCTGAGCTTCAACTATGCAGCTCTAGAAACAGGTGCTTATCAGCAAAACCTATTACAGTGGAACCTCGGATTGTGAGTAACGCGGATAACGAGCGTTTCGCAATACGAGCAATTATTTTTTTAAATCCTGACTCGGTTTGCGAGTGTTGTCTCGCAAAACGATCAGGATTCAAGCCTCTGTGGTGTGCAGTACCGCGTTTGGTCAGAGGTGTGGGGGCATCGAAGCCGATCTGAGCCGTTGGGAGCCATTCGGAAATACTCGGAAACTATCAAAAATACTCCGTTCCCCAGTGTTTCAGAGCCTTTCCGAGGGTTTCCGAATGAAGCCGAACGGTCTCCGAGTATTTCTGAGTCTCTCTGGCGCCCCCACCTCTGGCCACATGCGTTATTGCATGCTATAGAAGTCAATGTGGAACTAATTATTTGCGTTTCCATTGACTTCTATGGAGAAATTCGCTTTGATATGCCAGTGCTTTGGATTACAAGCATTCTCCTGGAATGGATTATGCTCGTAATCTAAGGTTCCACTGTAGATGTGTATAAAGGATCTTAGAGCTATACTCGCTGGATGGTAGAAGAAAAATACAATATATATACCTGACATATATATATATATATATATCTCTCTATATATATCTATCTATATATATATGCATATACACTATATTGTCAAAAGTATTGGGACACCTGCACGCACATGAACTTTAATGGCATCCCAGTCTTAGTCTGTGGGGTTCGACCGCCTCCAGTAGATATACGTCGGCAGAATGGCACGTACAGGCACATCAACGTACCTGTACGTCCCCTTTAACTGCCTGACGTGGGGGGCGGCGCGCTCGCAACCCCACTACCTTGCCCGTGAGTCAGACCGCGGGTCCCGCGGACTCGATCGTCTCACGGAGGTATAGAGCGGGGAGATGCTTCTGTAAACAAGCATCTCCTTACTCTGCCTAGTGACAATGACACAAATCTCGGCTCCGTGTACTCGGAGCGGAGATCGGGGTCATGTCACACAGAGCCCAACCCTCCCTCAGTTAGAAACACTCATCAGGACACACTTAACCCCTTTAGCGCCACCTAGTGGTTAACCCCTTCACTGCCAGTGTCATTTTCACAGTAATCAGTGCATTTTTATAGCACTGATCGCTGTGAAAATGACAATGGTCCCAAAAATGTGTCAAAAGTGTCCTATGTGTCCGCCATAATGTCGCAGTCACGATAAAAAAATCGCTGATCGCCGCCATTACTAGTAAAAAAAAAAAAAATTATAAAAATGCCATAAAACTATCCCCTATTTTGTAAACGCTATAACTTTTGCGCAAACCAATCAATAAACGCCGATTGCGATTTTTTTTACCAAAAATATGTAGAAGAATACGTATCGGCCTAAACTGAGAAAAAAAAAGTTTTTTTATATATTTTCGGGGGATATTTATTATAGCAAATAGTAAAAAATATTGAATTTTTTTCAAAATTGTCGCTCTATTTTTGTTTATAGCGCAAAAAATAAAAACCGCAGAGGTGATCAAATACCACCAAAAGAAAGCTCTATTTGTGGGAAAAAAAGGACGTCAATTTTGTTTGGGAGTCACGTCACACGACCGCGCAATTGTTAGTTAAAGCGACGCAGTGCCGAACCGCAAAAAGGGGCCTGGTCATAATGGCCCGTATTGGTCCGGGGCTCAAGTGGTTAAGTTGGCCCACCCTTTGCAGCTATAACAGCTTCAACTCTTCTGGGAAGGCCGTCCACAAGGTTTAGGAGTGTGTCTATGGGAATGTTTGACCATTCTTCCAGAAGAGCATTTGTGAGGTCAGGCACTGATGTTGGACGAGAAGGCCTGGTTTGCAGTCTCCACTCTAATTCATCCCATAGGAGTTCTATCCGATTGAGGTCAGGACTCTGTGCAGGCCAGTCAATTTCCTCCACCCCAAACTCGCTCATTCATGTCTTTATGGACCTTGCTTTGTGCACCGGTCCAGATCATTTGGTGGAGGGGGGATTATGGTGTGGGGTTGTTTTTCAAGTGTTGGGCTTGGCCCCTTAGTTCCAGTGAAGGGAACTCTTAAGGCGTCAGCATACCAAGCCCTGGGGACCTATGGGCCCCTTACAAAAAAATAAAAAATTAAAATTAAAAAAAATAAAATAAAAAAGGGGGGTTGCCATCTGCCTGTACCTGTACCCCCCTGATGGCGGCCCTGATCACAGTCATAAGATGGGTTTTCTTGAAAGAAAAACCCAATCCCTTAACCCACTAATTTTCCCCTTTGCTGTGCTCCCCATCTTCTTTTTCTGAGGCCTTAGTAAATACTCTGACTTTCCAGATTTAGGAGATCATGTCACCTCTTACCAAGAGGCTCCAGCCTGAGTAGCCAATCATCAGATCCAAACACTGTCACATGATGGAGGGGAAGACAACAATGACCCTGTGTAAGCTCCAACACAGAGCTTACACAGCATTTGGACTGTTACATTTAGGGGGAGAATAGGGAACATGTGCTTTCAAGAGCACCTGTCTAAATGGCAAAGTGACAGAGTCTCTTTAAGTGACAAGGAACAATGAGGTCACGTTTCTGTGACTGTAACTAATAGCCTTGGATGTCTGTAAAAAGCAGCTCCCTGAATAACCTCCTCCTAGGTATAGACAGGAAGCGGAGCTGCAGCCTCACCTACGAGACAAGACTATAATTTGTAATCTACAAGATATAATTATAAAGAAAAAGTTGGCGGCATGAAGTTTCTTTTATATGAGGATATGCTGTACAGGGTACTGTTCCTGCACGGAGGTGATAGCCCTGGGCCACCTCACCAGAAGTCCGCTACTGGGATTTTCACACACAACCATCTCTCGGGTTTACAGAGAATGGTCCGGAAAAAAAGAGAAAATATCCAGTGAGCGGCAGTTGTGTTGATGTCAGAGGAGAATGGGCAGACTGGTTTGAGATGATAGAAAGGCAACAGTAACTCAAATAACAACTTGTTACAACCAATGTATGCCGAATACCATCTCTGAATGCACAACACATGGAACCTTGAAGCAGATGGGCTACAGCAGCAGAAGACCACACCGGGTGCCACTCCTGTCAGCTAAGAACAGGAAACTGAGGCTACAAGTCGCACACGATCACCAAAATTGGACAATAGAAGATTGGAAAAACGTTGCCTGGTCTGATGAGTCTCAATTTCAGCTGCGACATTCAGAGGGTCGGGTCAGAATTTGGTGTAAACAACATGAAATGATGGATCCATCCTGCCTTGTATCACCGGTTCAGGCTGGGGGTGGTGGTGTAATGGTGTGGGGGGGGGGGGAGATTATCTTGGCACACTTTGGGCCCCTTAGTACCAATTGAGCATCGTTTATACACCAGAACCTACCTGAGTATTGTTGCTGATCATGTCCATCCCTTTATGACTACAGTGTCCCCATCTTCTGATGGCTCCTTCCAGCAGGATAATCCACCATGTCACAAAGCTCCAATCATCTCACCACTGGACAATGAGGTCCCTGTCCTCCAATGGCCTCCACACTCACCACATATCATCCAATAGAGCAGTGGTCATCAATCCTGTCCTCAGGACCCACTAACACGCCAGGTTTGCAAGATAACTGAAATACATCACAGGTGATCTCATTTGCTGCTCAGTGATTGCAGTATTCTAGTCTGCATCTCCCCAAGGTAATACATAAAATCTGGCCTGTTAGTGGGCCCTGAGGACAGGGTTGATGACCACTGCAATAGAGCACCTTTGGGATGTGGTGGAACGGGAGATTGGCATTATGGATGTGCAGCCGACAAATCTGTAGCAACTGTGTGATGCCATCATGTCACTATGGAGCAAAATCTCTGAGGAATGTTTCCAACACCTTGTTCTATCTATTCCATGAAGATTTAAGACAGTTCTGAAGGCAAAAGGGGGTCCAATCCGGCACTAGCAAGGTGTACCTAATAAAGTGGCCGGTGAGTCTATAACTCCTTAGTCACTGTCGTCCCTCCTCATGGAAGGTTCTCAGCATTGCAAAATAGAATCTATTTATTTAGATGTGGTTACCAACCATCGGCCCTGGGGCCGGGCCATAACCTTTCTCCACCCAGTCTGCAGCTTCCTGTTACATGGTGCTCTAACACACCCATTCTATGTGCCCCATGCTGTAACTGCTTATAGTTGACATGAAAAAATACGCCCGACATATGTCTTTTATATGCCTTTTATATGTCATCTATGGGCATTTGGAGAACGGAGGCACTAGACACAGGTGATTTTGTAGCAGCTATGAAATTCTCTGACTATTTGTACCACCTGGCTACACAGTTGCTGCAGTAGTTGTCTACACTAAATTTAAGAATTGAAATACCACACCATAATATTCAAGTCCAAATACCTGTGTATTCCAATGATAGAGTGCCATTGCTTTTCAGGGGTCTTCATCAGGAAAAGCTACAAGAAATAGAGCCTTACAGGCTACATCCTTGCTGTGGCTTGGACCTAAATGCGCTTCCCATGACAACCCCAGGTGGACTCACAGAGGCGGCTCTCTAATTAGGCAAATAAGGCGGCTGCCTAAGGCCTCTCGCTCGCAGGGGCCTCACGGCTGCCTAATTTACCTGATGTGTGTGGGAGAATGGGAGGGAATGTCCCCAGTCTGTGTCCCCAAGCCGGGAGGGTGAGAGGGCCGGACTGGTAAACGATTGCCATCTTTCGTATACAGCCGCCATATACTCCGCACCCCTCTCCTGTACATACCACCCACCGACATATACTCCACACCCCTCTCCTGTACATACTACCTACCGCCATACACTCCACACCCCTCTCCTGTACATACTACCCACCGCCATACATTCCAGACCCCTCTCCTGTACATACCACCCACCGCCATACACTCCGCACCCCTCTCCTGTACATACTACATACCGCCATACACACCACACCCCTCTCCTGTACATACCACCCACCGACATATACTCCGCACCCCTCTCCTGTACATACCACCCACCGACATATACTCCGCACCCCTCTCCTGTACATACCACCCACCGACATATACTCCGCACCCCTCTCCTGTACATACTACATACCGCCATACACACCACACCCCTCTCCTGTACATACCACCCACCGACATATACTCCGCACCCCTCTCCTGTACATACTACATACCGCCATACACACCACACCCCTCTCCTGTACATACCACCCACCGACATACACTCCGCACTCCTCTCCTGTACATACAACCTACCGCCATACACTCCGCACCCCTCTCCTGTACATACCACCCACCGACATATACTCCGCACCCCTCTCCTGTACATACTACATACCGCCATACACACCACACCCCTCTCCTGTACATACCACCCACCGACATATACTCCGCACCCCTCTCCTGTACATACTACATACCGCCATACACACCACACCCCTCTCCTGTACATACCACCCACCGACATATACTCCGCACCCCTCTCCTGTACATACTACATACCGCCATACACACCACACCCCTCTCCTGTACATACCACCCACCGACATATACTCCGCACCCCTCTCCTGTACATACTACATACCGCCATACACACCACACCCCTCTCCTGTACATACCACCCACCGACATATACTCCACACCCCTCTCCTGTACATACTACCCACCGACATACAGGTCCTTCTCAAAAAATTAGCATATTGTGATAAAGTTCATTATTTTCTGTAATGTACTGATAAACATTAGACTTTCATATATTTTAGATTCATTACACACAACTGAAGTAGTTCAAGCCTTTTCTTGTTTTAATATTGATGATTTTGGCATACAGCTCATGACAACCCAAAATTCCTATCTCAAAAAATTAGCATATCATGAAAAGGTTCTCTAAACGAGCTATTAACCTAATCATCTGAATCAACTAATTAACTCTAAACACCTGCAAAAGATTCCTGAGGCTTTTAAAAACTCCCAGCCTGGTTCATTACTCAAAACCGCAATCATGGGTAAGACTGCCGACCTGACTGCTGTCCAGAAGGCCATCATTGACACCCTCAAGCAAGAGGGTAAGACACAGAAAGAAATTTCTGAACGAATAGTCTGTTCCCAGAGTGCTGTATCAAGGCACCTCAGTGGGAAGTCTGTGGGAAGCAAAAAGTGTGGCAGAAAATGCTGCACAACGAGAAGAGGTGACCGGACCCTGAAGAAGATTGTGGAGAAGGACCGATTCCAGACCTTGGAGGACCTGCGGAAGCAGTGGACTGAGTCTGGAGTAGAAACATCCAGAGCCACCGTGAACAGGCGTGTGCAGGAAATGGGCTACAGGTGCCGCATTCCCCAGGTCAAGCCACTTTTGAACCAGAAACAGCGGCAGAAGCGCCTGACCTGGGCTACAGAGAAGCAGCACTGGACTGTTGCTCAGTGGTCCAAAGTACATTCGGAAATCAAGGTGCCAGAGTCTGGAGGAAGACTGGGGAGAGGGAAATGCCAAAATGCCTGAAGTCCAGTGTCAAGTACCCACAGTCAGTGATGGTCTGGGGTGCCATGTCAGCTGCTGGTGTTGGTCCACTGTGTTTTATCAAGGGCAGGGTCAATGCAGCTAGCTATCAGGAGATTTTGGAGCACTTCATGCTTCCATCTGCTGAAAAGCTTTATGGAGATGAAGATTTCATTTTTCAGCACGACCTGGCACCTGCTCACAGTGCCAAAACCACTGGTAAATGGTTTACTGACCATGGTATTACTGTGCTCAATTGGCCTGCCAACTCTCCTGACCTGAACCCCATAGAGAATCTGTGGGATATTGGGAAGAGAAAGTTGAGAGACGCAAGACCCAACACTCTGGATGAGCTTAAGGCCGCTATCGAAGCATCCTGGGCCTCCATAACACCTCAGCAGTGCCACAGGCTGGTTGCCTCCATGCCACGCCGCATTGAAGCAGTCATTTCTGCAAAAGGATTCCCGACCAAGTATTGAGTGCATAACTGAACATAATTATTTGAAGGTTGACTTTTTTTGTATTAAAAACACTTTTATTTTATTGGTCGGATGAAATATGCTAATTTTTTGAGATAGGATTTTTGGGTTTTCATGAGCTGTATGCCAAAATCATCAATATTAAAACAAGAAAAGGCTTGAACTACTTCAGTTGTGTGTAATGAATCTAAAATATATGAAAGTCTAATGTTTATCAGTACATTACAGAAAATAATGAACTTTATCACAATATGCTAATTTTTTGAGAAGGACCTGTATACTCCGCACCCCTCTCCTGTACATACTACATACCGCCATACACACCACACCCCTCTCCTGTACATACCACCCACCGACATATACTCCGCACCCCTCTCCTGTACATACCACCCACCGACATACACTCCGCACCCCTCTCCTGTACATACTACATACCGCCATACACACCACACCCCTCTCCTGTACATACTACCCACCGCCATACACTCTGCACTCCTCTCCTGTACATACAACCTACCGCCATACACTCCACACCCCTCTCCTGTACATACCACCCACCGACATATACTCCGCACCCCTCTCCTGTACATACCACCCACCGACATACACTCCGCACCCCTCTCCTGTACATACTACATACCGCCATACACACCACACCCCTCTCCTGTACATACCACCCACCGACATATACTCCGCACCCCTCTCCTGTACATACCACCCACCGACATACACTCCGCACCCCTCTCCTGTACATTCTACATACCGCCATACACACCACACCCCTCTCCTGTACATACTACCCACCGCCATACACTCTGCACTCCTCTCCTGTACATACAACCTACCGCCATACACTCCACACCCCTCTCCTGTACATACCACCCACCGACATATACTCCGCACCCCTCTCCTGTACATACCACCCACCGACATACACTCCGCACCCCTCTCCTGTACATACTACATACCGCCATACACACCACACCCCTCTCCTGTACATACCACCCACCGACATATACTCCGCACCCCTCTCCTGTACATACCACCCACCGACATACACTCCGCACCCCTCTCCTGTACATACTACCCACCGCCATACACTCCGCACTCCTCTCCTGTACATACAACCTACCGCCATACACTCCACACCCCTCTCCTTTACATACCACCCACCGACATATACTCCGCACCCCTCTCCTGTACATACCACCCACCGACATACACTCTGCACCCCTCTCCTGTACATACTACATACCGCCATACACACCACACCCCTCTCCTGTACATACCACCCACCGACATATACTCCGCACCCCTCTCCTGTACATACCACCCACCGACATACACTCCGCACCCCTCTCCTGTACATTCTACATACCGCCATACACACCACACCCCTCTCCTGTACATACTACCCACCGCCATACACTCTGCACTCCTCTCCTGTACATACAACCTACCGCCATACACTCCACACCCCTCTCCTGTACATACCACCCACCGACATATACTCCGCACCCCTCTCCTGTACATACCACCCACCGACATACACTCCGCACCCCTCTCCTGTACATACTACATACCGCCATACACACCACACCCCTCTCCTGTACATACCACCCACCGACATATACTCCGCACCCCTCTCCTGTACATACCACCCACCGACATACACTCCGCACCCCTCTCCTGTACATACTACATACCGCCATACACACCACACCCCTCTCCTGTACATACTACCCACCGCCATACACTCCGCACTCCTCTCCTGTACATACTACATACCGCCATACACACCACACCCCTCTCCTGTACATACTACCCACCGCCATACACTCTGCACTCCTCTCCTGTACATACAACCTACCGCCATACACACCACACCCCTCTCCTGTACATACTACCCACCGCCATACACACCACACCCCTCTCCTGTACATACCACCCACCGACATATACTCCACACCCCTCTCCTGTACATACCACCCACCGACATATACTCCGCACCCCTCTCCTGTACATACTACATACCGCCATACACACCACACCCCTCTCCTGTACATACCACCCACCGACATATACTCCGCACCCCTCTCCTGTACATACCACCCACCGACATACACTCCGCACCCCTCTCCTGTACATACTACCCACCGCCATACACACCACACCCCTCTCCTGTACATACCACCCACCGACATATACTCCACACCCCTCTCCTGTACATACCACCCACCGACATATACTCCGCACCCCTCTCCTGTACATACCACCCACCGACATACACTCCGCACCCCTCTCCTGTACATACTACATACCGCCATACACACCACACCCCTCTCCTGTACATACCACCCACCGACATATACTCCGCACCCCTCTCCTGTACATACCACCCACCGACATACACTCCGCACCCCTCTCCTGTACATACTACATCCTGCCATACACACCACACCCCTCTCCTGTACATACTACCCACCGCCATACACTCCGCACTCCTCTCCTGTACATACTACATACCGCCATACACACCACACCCCTCTCCTGTACATACTACCCACCGCCATACACTCCGCACCCCTCTCCTGTACATACTACATACCGCCATACACACCACACCCCTCTCCTGTACATACTACCCACCGCCATACACTCTGCACTCCTCTCCTGTACATACTACATACCGCCATACACACCACACCCCTCTCCTGTACATACTACCCACCGCCATACACTCCGCACCCCTCTCCTGTACATACTACATACCGCCATACACACCACACCCCTCTCCTGTACATACTACCCACCGCCATACACTCTGCACTCCTCTCCTGTACATACAACCTACCGCCATACACTCCACACCCCTCTCCTGTACATACCACCCACCGCCATACACTCCACACCCCTCTCCTCTACATACTACCCACCGCCATACACTCCACACTCCTCTCCTGTACATACTACCCACCGCCATACACTCCACACCCCTCTCATGTACATACTACCTACCGCCATACACTCCACACTCCTCTCCTGTACATACTACCCACCGCCATACACTCTGCACTCCTCTCCTGTACATACTACCTACCGCCATACACTCCACACCCCTCTCCTGTACATACCACCCACCGCCATACACTCCACACCCCTCTCCTGTACATACCACCCACCGCCATACACTCCACACCCCTCTCCTGTACATACCACCCACCGCCATACACTCCACACCCCTCTCCTGTACATACAACCCATCACCAAACACTCTGCACTCCTCTCCTGTACATACTACCCACCACCATACACTCTGCACACCCCTCTCCTCTACATACTACTTGCCTCCATAGACTTCGCACCCCTCTCATGTACATACTACCGGCCGTCATACCCTCCACTTTTCTCTCCTACTCAGGTTTACCGCCATTGTACAGTACCATTAATAGCAATGACATTTACCAGCCCCTTTTCCCAGCCTCCATCCTGAAGATCCCCCACAGCAGTCAGCAGAAGAGCAGAAGAGGGAAGTCGGAAGCGCTGTGGGGGGGGCTTGAATTTTTTTTCCCATTTTGGGCATGAGTGGGGCCTCATGTCTAAGTTTTGCCTAAGGTTTTACAAAGCCTAGAGCCGCCTCTGCGGACTCGTGCCAGGTTCTTTATACCTGAGTCCTACCTCCCAAGATGCACTTCCTATGACAACCTTTCCCAACCAGGTTTCCGAGGACCCCCTACGCTTCCTCCAGAGATTGCTAGGGTTTCCTTGAGATGTGGCTGATTGACCTTCCATTTGATGGTGCCTGCATCAGTCCAGGGCCAAAGCCACTTGACAAAGCTAGCAGAATGACACAATGATCTTTTTAGCTGACTGTACGGGTGGCTGACCTCCACTGTAAGGGAGGCATTCTTCCTGCTGACCTCCACTGTAAGGGAGGCATTCTTCCTGCTGACCTCCACTGTAAGGGAGGCATTCTTCCTGCTGACCTCCACTGTAAGGGAGGCATTCTTCCTGCTGACCTCCACTGTAAGGGAGGCATTCTTCCTGCTGACCTCCACTGTAAGGGAGGCATTCTTCCTGCTGACCACCAGTGTAGGAGGCATTCTTCCCACAGATCCTCTAATGAATTGGTTTTCACAGGGATTCCCTGAGTGCAAAATTGTATCAAATACTTATCGGAATTTTCCTTCCCTGGCGCCAATCCATGGCAGCATACATGCTGTGGTGACTTTGTGGGAACCGCATTTATGCTGCCATGTTGGTGCCAGGAAAATTATTTCAGGGATACCTCTGGGGTAAAATAAAGGTTGGGAAAGGCTATTTTAATATTACCCCCTGCTGTTGGTCTGAGGGTCTCTAGTGGCTCTCTATGAGACCCCACTGCCCATTCACTTCAATGGAGACAGCTAACTATGGAGATACCTCATGGCTAAACTGGGGAACTATAACAGGCACTCCCTTGTCCCTACCCTACAGAACAATTACAGTATGTCTAGCTCTGATAAACTCCCCTATGGGAACTACCCTTATGCCGTGTACACGCGATCCGTTTTACCGATGAAAACAGTCCGATGGACTTTTCTCATCGGACATGTATGGGCCCCATCGGTCTTTTTTTCCATCAGTGAGAAAAAATAGAAAATGTTTTAAATTTATCCGATGGGAAAAAAAACGTTAGCAAATTCCGATCGTCTGTGCGGGACTCCATCGGAGAAAAAACCCACGCATGCTCAGAATCAAGTCGACGCATGCTCAGAAGCATGTTTTACGTCACGGCGTTTGGGACGGTCGGATTTTTGACTGATGGTGTGTAGGCAAGACTGATGGAAGTCAGCTTCATCGGATTAGAATCCATAGGAAATCCGATCGTGTGTACAGGGCTTAACAGTTCGTGCTGAATTACAGATAGTTGTTCTTAAAATAAAGATGGATTCCAATAAGTGGAGATGCATCCCGATGTTACACCCCCCCCCCCACAAGGCTAAGATCAAGAAAATTGATGGCAGTGCTCGTGTTGTGAACCGGACCTTAGACAGTTGTCCCCTGAACAGCTGACTCCATTGGAAGGTGTCCCCTGAATAGGTGTCCCCATTGGAATAATTGGCCCCTGAAAAGGTGTCCCCATTGGAAGTAGTGTCCCCTGAAAAGGTATTTCTATTGGAAGAAGTGTCCCCAAAACAGGTATCCCCATTGAAAGAAGTGGCCCTGAACAGGCATCCCCATTGGAAGAACTGACCCCTGAACAGGTGTTTCAATTGGAATAAGTGGCCCCTGAACAGGTGTCCCCATTGAAAGACGTGCCCCCTAAACTGGTGACTCATTGGAAGAATTGTCCACTGAACAGGTGTCCCCATTGGAAGAATTGTCTCCTCAACAGGTGACCCCATTGGAAGAAATGTCCCCTAAATAGGTGTCCCCTCTGGAAAACGTGATCCCAGAACACATTTACTTTGGAAGAGGTGTCCCTTGATCATGTGTCCCCATTGGAAGAAGTGTCCCCTGAACAGGTGTCCCCATTGGAATAAGTGGCCCCTGGACAAGTGTCTCCATTGGAAGAAGTGTCCCCTGAACAGGTGTCCCCATTGGAATAAGTGGCACCTGGACAAGTGTCCCCATTGGAATAAGTGGCCCCTGGACAAGTGTCCCTATTGGAAGAAGTGTCCCCTGAACAGGTGTCCCCATTGGAATTAGTGGCCCCTGGAAAGGTATTTCTATTGGAAGAAGTGTCCGTAGCGCAGGTTTGCTTTGGAAGAAGTCTCCCCTGAACAGGTATCCCCATAGGAAGAAATGTCCCCTGAACAGGGGTCCCCATTGGAGGTAGTGTCACCTGAAAATCGGATTCTCCATTGGGAAAAGTGTCCCCAGAATAGGTGTCCCCATGGAAGAAGTGTCCCCTAAACAGATGTTTCAATTGGAAGAAATGTTCCCTGAACTTGTGTCCCATTGGAAGAAATGTCCCCTGAAAAGGTATTTCTATTGGAATAAGTGTCCCCAGAACAGGTATCCCCAAATTGGAAGAAGAGTGCCCTGAACAGCTGTCCCCATTGGAGGTAGTGTCCCCTGAACCGGATTCTCCATTGGAAAAAGTGTCCCCTGAATAGGTGTTCCCATTGGAGGAAGAGTGCCCTGAACAGCTGTCCCCATTGGAGGTAGTGTCCCCTGAACCGGATTCTCCATTGGAAAAAGTGTCCCCTGAATAGGTGTCCCCATTGGAGGAAGAGTGCCCTGAACAGCTGTCCCCATTGGAGGTAGTGTCCCCTGAACCGGATTCTCCATTGGAAAAAGTGTCCCCTGAATAGGTGTCCCCATTGGAGGAAGAGTGCCCTGAACAGCTGTCCCCATTGGAGGTAGTGTCCCCTGAACCGGATTCTCCATTGGAAAAAGTGTCCCCTGAATAGGTGTCCCCATTGGAGGAAGAGTGCCCTGAACAGCTGTCCCCATTGGAGGTAGTGTCCCCTGAACCGGATTCTCCATTGGAAAAAGTGTCCCCTGAATAGGTGTCCCCATTGGAGGAAGAGTGCCCTGAACAGCTGTCCCCATTGGAGGTAGTGTCCCCTGAACCGGATTCTCCATTGGAAAAAGTGTCCCCTGAATAGGTGTCCCCATTGGAGGAAGAGTGCCCTGAACAGCTGTCCCCATTGGAGGTAGTGTCCCCTGAACCGGATTCTCCATTGGAAAAAGTGTCCCCTGAATAGGTGTCCCCATTGGAGGAAGAGTGCCCTGAACAGGGTGAATCTCCTCAACTGGGACAAAGACAGCAATAAAAACAATTGTCAGGGATTCTAACCCTTCCCTACTCTATCCAAGGTAAAAAGAAATGGCAGTACGTATTTATTACAGCTTCTAATGTATGTGTACCGGCCCTTTAAAGGCCACCTGGCATGTATCTGGGCGCCGTGTATAGCTGCAGCAGGAAGCCCGTGTGCCAGGACTGTCTATATGTCTGGCAGTGGCAGGGGGAATATCCCTGGGTACACACTGTTCTGCGGTCAGGTGGTGCTCCGTCTATCTAATAATCCCCCCCCCCCCTCCCCACATGGCTCACAGCTATACTAACACACCCAAAAACAAAACAAACACAACCGCGCCTACTGGATAACGCCAAATCCTTCCACCACGAAACATCTCACACCGATACACAGCGACCTCACCGACCCAAAATCTTCCCTTATGTGAGCGCCTAAAAATATTACATTACATGTAAACTTCAATTAAATGATCATTACTGTGTATCACAAACCATTGCATTTTATTTTTTTATAAGGTACCTTTTTTTTTCATTTTATGTGTTCTCCTGCGGCCTCTTTGCAGTCACTTCCTGCCCACATGCACTCCAGCAATGGCATTTCTCAGAGCAGGTTTCTTGGTCGTGACAACAATGGACCATGCTTGCGTAATGTGTGTTGAGATGGCCGCTTGTAGTCTCCATCCAAAGCCCAAATGACAGGGTGACAACGCAGGTGACGAATTGGGAGACAGGACAAAGCGTTGTCACCTTGTATTAGAAGAAGTGCCTGAACCCATGGAGCCAATTTCTATTGGTTTATCAGGAACCGGCCAAATTCATACAATGTGTGGCCAGCATTACATTGGCTACCCTGTGTACTGCTGTAGAGTCCGGAGCCCCCAGTAATGTCTCTCCCTTTATTAGGGGTCTATTTATTAAACAAATTCACTGTACAAATGTGACAAACATTCGCTCCGCTGCATGGAAAAATCCCCATATTTTGTCTAATATGTTTATTTCCTATGACTGTGATCCATGTGGCCATAAGGTGCTATTCCACCTCAACTACCTCAATCAGGAAAATACCACTTTTTGGCAACTAGGTGGCGATAAGAATCATAGGAATTATTATTATTATTATTATTTCAGGTACTTATATAGCGCTGTCAATTTTACGCAGAGCTTTTTATATATATTATACTGTCACATCATTCATTTTATATGTATATATTTATATTTAATTAAATTATATGTATTTATTCATTTTAATTCTTTAAAAAATATATTTAAAAAAAATTAATAATAGACAAAATTCTGCTATTTGTATTGTTTTACATTTGAACGGTGTTGTTTTCTGCTTTGCAGGGGAATTAATTGAAAAAAAATGTATTTAAATTAATGAATTAAATAATTGTATTAGACAAACTTCTGTGACTTTTCGTTGCTTCACATTTGAACAGTAATTTTTGCGCACAGCTGCAATGAAAAAATCGCCATATTTTGTCTAATATGTTTATTTCCTATGACTGTGATCCATGTGGCCATAAGGTGCTATTCCACCTCAACTACCTCAATCAGGAAAATACCGCTTTTTGGCAACTAGATGGCGATAAGGATCATAGGAATTATTATTATTTCAGGTTCTTATATAGCACCGTCAATTTACACAGAGCTTTACATAAATATTATACATTTACATCATTCATTTTATATATATATATATATATATATATATATATACATATTTATATTTAATATATGTATTTATTCATTTCAATTCTAAAAAAAAAAAAAAAAAAAAAAAAATTAAATCATAGACAAAATTCTGCTATTTGTTTTTTTTTTTTTTTTTTTATTGCTTTACAATTGAACAGTGTTGTTTTCTGCTTTGCAGGGGAATACATTTTTTTTTAAAAAATATTTAAATGAATGAATTAAATAATTGTATTAGACAAAATTCTGTGACTTTTCGTTGCTTCACATTTGAACAGTAATTTTTGCGCACAGCTGCAATGAAAAAATCGCCATATTTTGTCTAATATGTTTATGTAGTGGCCACAAGGTGCTATTTTACCTGAACTACCTCAATCAGCAAAATAACACTTTATGGCCACTAGAGGTAATGATCAAAGGAAATAATATATGATATATTTATTTATTCATTATTATTTATTTATATTAAATTATTATAATAAATTATATACATATATGGTATATATACACAGTGTGTATGTATATATATATATATATATATATATATATATATATGTATAAATAAAAAAAATCAAATTTAATTAAAAAATAATTAAAATAATTAATGAAATATTTAAATTGGACAAACTTCTGTGACTTTCCGTTGCTTCACATTTGAACAGTGATTTATTTATTTAGTCATTGATTTTTAATAAATGGGCCCCTTTGTTTTCTGGTGTGCAGGGGAATTCATTAAAAAAAATATATTTCAATTAATTAATTAAATAATTATATTAGACACAATTATGTGATTTTTTTCTTTGCTTCACATTTGAACAGCAGTGTTTGTTTGTTTTTTTCTTTTATTAAATAGACCCCTTTGTTTTCTGCTTTGTAGGGGAATTCATAAAAAAAATATATATATTTTAATTAATGAATTCAATATTTATATTAGACAAATTTCTGCGATTTTTCACAGCAATTTTTTTTCTTTTTTTAATAAATAGACCCCTATTTTTTTCTGCTTTGCAGGGGATTACAAAAAGATAATACATAGAGACCCTGTCACCAACTTCAAAAATTTCAGGAAAAAAAATAAAAATTAGTATTTTAAATATCAGTGTTTTTATATTTAAGAAATTAATTTTTTCATTTGCAATGTGGCTTTGAACTTGCCAGAAAATTTGACAACTCCAGGAAGAGTCAGTTCCCTGGCACAGACCCCTTCTTATTGAACTTCAAAATCCTCTTCTTGTTTGGGAGTATATAATTACTACCTGTGCTGGTCCAGCTCCTCCACTCCTCCCCACATCTTCCTATGTAACCTTTTATGGGGCTGCAGGGGGAGGAGAGAAGGGGAATACTATAAACCGTCAATTGAGTGACAGCTCTGAGTCTGCTGACATCACATCCAAGATGGCGGCACCCAAGTGGGCTCCGGGCATTTGGATGTCTACACAAAGGCGGCTTTTACAGGTAAATAACTGCCATAAAATGTAAAATCCACATATAATCTAATGGGAAAGCTGTTTTTGAATTTAATGGTCTGGCGCCAAAGTCTCTATAAAAAGACAGAGTCAGGTAGTTATATTTCATCCTATTTTATCATTTAATATCCTTTAACATGTGATAAAACAATCGTCTTTTATACCCTTCTGGAGTACATAAACACCGCCCTGGTATATGGTGTGACATATTTTAGATTTGCCGGTATCTCATTTAATGCTGGGAGTGCGGTGGCTCTCGTCTGTGATTTATTTATCCCAATAAATTCTCTGCATCTATAAAAGAAGATATTCCGGGCTTTTTCATAGATCAATGTTTTAGAATATTGTACTCTTTGCTTTATTCTTCATTTATTTGGATTATTTTATATAGAAAAATGTAAATATTTACTACAATTTTGCTTTTCAACTTAGTAAATAAAATGCGAAACGCGTCTGTAGAATTGTGTTATGCATGAAAATGTCCGACATAGAGGGCTGTGTCCAGACATTGCGGTCCCCAAATCATACCTGATTGTAAAGCTCCACCCCTTGCGCCATTTGACGATTTAAGTGAAAATTGGATGGTAGAAGGAGCGTGGGGGCAGCATGGGGTCTGCATTATCCACTTCAGCTCTGAAAGAGTTACCCCCCTTCATGAACAGGCCATTTTTTGCTATTATTTTTTATTATATTTATATTTTTTATTATATATATATATTGTGAGGGGGTTAACTCGGTAGCGGGTGTGTGTGACCCCCTGGTTGGGCTCCCCACACAAAAACAGGGCCAGCAGACGGAGGTTGTGGTTTTCAAAATCAAAAGGTGCGGTTTATTTCTCTATGTACAGTGACAAAAACACAGCAAAGCCAAAAAGAAACATAAACAAAATAAATCCTGGTCAGCTTGACCTCTGACTAAACATGCAGGTTTCCCTAACTAACAACTGGGATCAGCCTGGTGCTGTCCTAGTCCCTAAGTCCCTGGTTTAGTAAATGTCCAAACAAATAGCCACACAGGCTTTGTCTCACCGCACAGGGGTTCACTCTCCCTAGACAGTCCACACAGGTCTGGTTCCAGGCATGAGCAAACACCTAATGAATCTGGGAGTTTTATTAGAGGCCTTAAACGAACTGACAGGCTTCAGCTGGTCTCATCAACTCCCTGCCTGCACGACACCCAGCCCTCTCCCTAGTTGTATAAGTCGGCATAAAGCCTGAATCTGGGAGAAATATATCTACCCCCCTGGATGCAACCAGGTGACTTTACCTTCCTGCTGTCACATACCCCCCCGTCTTGTTTTAACCTTGGGGTTGGATCACCAGCAATCAGGCATTCATGTACTCGAGACAAAGCATCCACATTCCCCATTTGAACGCCAGGGCGATGCTTTACTGTGAAGTTGAATTCCTGTAGGGCCAGGAACCACCTATTCACTCTTCTATTTGTCTCCTTGTTTTGAGCCATCCATTTTAACGGAGCGTGATCCGTAACCATGTCAAAGTGCCTACCTAGCAGATAGTACCGAAGGGAATCTAGAGCCCACTTCACCGCTAAACACTCCTTTTCAACGGTGGCGTAATTTACCTCATGGGACTTCAACTTCCTGCTGAGGTAAATGACTGGGTGCTCTTCCCCGTTCCAGACCTGGGACAATACTGCTCCTAACCCCGCATCTGACGCATCACTTTGTACGACAAAGTCTTTAGAGAAGTCGGGTGAGTACAACACTGGCTGGCTACATAAGGCTTGTTTCAAGAATTGGAATGCTGCCTCAGCCTCGGGGGTCCATTTAATCATGACCGACCCTTTCCCTTTCGTCAGGTTGGTTAGGGGCACAGCCTTAGAAGCAAAGTGGGGAATGAAGCGCCGATAATAACCCGCGATTCCCAGAAAGGCCCGTACCTGCTTCTTGCTGTTGGGACGTGGCCAACTCTGGATGGCCTCGACTTTGTTGAGTTGGGGTTTTATCACTCCCCTGCCAATGGTGTACCCAAGATATTTGGCCTCCTCCTGCCCAATGGTACACTTCTTGGGGTTAGCCGTAAACCCCGCTTCCCGGATAGAGTCTAGGACTGCTTGCACTTTTGGCAGATGTGAGGCCCAATCTGTGCTATGGACAATTACGTCATCCAGGTAAGCCGCAGCATACTTCCGATGGGGCCTCAGTATCTGGTCCATTTTCCGCTGGAATGTGGCCGGCGCATTCTGTAACCCGAACGGCATTCTCTTATATTGGAACGCCCCGTCTGGGGTTACAAATGCGGTTTTCTCTTTGGCCGACTTGGCCAGGGGAATTTGCCAATACCCTTTTGTGAGGTCAAGAGTCGTCATGTATCGGGCTGTTCCCAGCCGGTCGATCAACTCATCTATACGTGGCATGGGGTAGGTGTCAAATTTTGTAACTTTGTTCAACTGACGAAAATCGTTACAAAATCGCCAGCTCCCATCCGGTTTAGGCACCAACACAATGGGACTAGACCAATCACTTTGGGACTCCTCTATCACCCCTAAGTTCAGCATTTTCTGTACTTCCTCCCGTATTGCCTCCCGTCGGGCCTCTGGGATCCGATAGGGTTTTAACTTCACCCTTTCACCGGGCGGGGTAATAATATCATGCTCTACCCCAGATGTTTGTCCCGGCAGCTCAGAGAACACCTCCTTGTTGCGAAGCACAAACTCCTTAACCTCCTGTTGTTAGGGTTGTGACAAGGTGGCTGCTATTCCAACCTCCGGAATCACGCAACCAGTTTGAGCTGGTGACCAAGTTTCTGCGACTAGGGACTCTCTATCCCTCCAGGCTTTCAACAGATTAACGTGATATATCTGTTCGGGCTTTCGCCTTCCTGGTTGTCTGACCTTGTAATTCACTTCGCTCACTTTTTCCATTATCTCGTAGGGGCCTTGCCATTTGGCAAGGAATTTACTTTCAACCGTAGGGACAAGTACCAATATCCTATCCCCCGGGGAAAAGGTACGGGTCTTGGCTCCACGGTTGTACACTCTCTGCTGTGACAACTGCGCTTGGGCCAAATGTTCCTTCACGATGGGCATTACCTGTGCAATTCGATCTTGCATCAGGGCGACATGCTCAATCACACTCCTGTGGGGAGAACTCTCACTTTCCCAAGTTTCCTTGGCAATATCCAACAGCCCTCTTGGGTGTCTCCCATACAGTAACTCAAAGGGGGAGAATCCCGTAGAGGATTGGGGCACCTCCCTAATAGCAAACATCAAATAAGGAAGTAGACAGTCCCAATCCCTTCCATCTCTATCCACCACTTTCTTCAACATTTGTTTTAGGGTTTTGTTGAATCTTTCAACCAGCCCATCGGTTTGGGGGTGATACACAGATGTACGCAATTGCGTCACTTTGAACAATTTACACAGCTCTTTCATAACCCGGGACATAAAGGGTGTACCTTGGTCCGTAAGCAGTTCTTTACAAATACCCACCCGGCTAAAAACAAGAGATAGCTCTTTGGCTATGGTTTTGGCCGAGGTATTTCTGAGAGGGATCGCTTCTGGATAACGGGTGGCATAGTCCATTATAACCAATATGTACTGGTGCCCCCTAGCGGACTTGATTATAGGACCTACCAAATCCATTGCGATTCTCTCAAACGGGACCTCAATGATGGGTAGAGGGACCAGCGGGCTACGGAAATGTGGCATCGGGGCCGACCTCTGACACACAGGGCAGGAGGAACAATAATTTTCTATGTCCTTCATCACCCCAGGCCAATAGAATCTCTGTAATACCCTCTCTCGGGTTTTCTCTGTCCCCAGATGACCTCCAAGAATGTGCCCATGGGCCAACTCCAACACCAACTTCCTGTAAGGTTTGGGCACCACAAGCTGCTCAACGGTTTCTTCTGCCCTTTTTGCCACCCGATACAGTAGGTCCTTCTCTACGCTGAAGTATGGGTAAGTGCAGGTATTATCTGGGTTCACTAACTCGCCATCTATTTCCACTACGTTTTCCCGTGCCTTTATTAGGGTGGGGTCTTTTAACTGTTCTGTGGCAAAATTTTCCCTGTGAACCTCCAGATCAGAAAACTCCACAGACGGTAGGTTTTCGTCTGAGGAGGTGGGCTCCTCTCCAGTTTCTTGAGTCTCCCCTGCCAATACTGACAAGGGAAATTCTGGAGAGTCCTCACCACTCTCAGAGGAGTTCTGGCTATCACATTCCTGGTACATAGGGGCACCAGTGGGGGGCTCAGGATCATCCCACAGTTCCCAGAACTTCGGAAAATCCCTTCCCACAATGGCATCATGTGGTAATTGAGATACTAACCCCACTGGATGAGAGAGGGTACCTTTGGGGGTCTCGAAACACACTGTAGTCACTGGATACTCTCGGGTGTCCCCATGCACACAAATAACAGCTACCTTGCTATTCCCAAAGACCTCTGTTTTAACTAACTCAGCCTTTATCAGGGTCACAAGGCTACCTGAATCCAGTAATACCACAACATTTCTACCATTAATACACATTTTGCATAAATGTTTCTCAGTTCCCCGAATGGCAGTGCATGCGACTGTCGCACACAGCGACTGACGTCGGTCCGTCAGAAAGTCACATTGCATGGGTTCCTCCACAACCGGGCAATTTGCTGCAATATGTCCCGCTTGCCGGCAGCGGTAGCAAACAATCCATTTGGCTGCCTCTTGAGCCCCTGACTTCCCAGGCTGTTCTCGCCAACCTTTGGGTAGAGCTCCCACCCTCTCACTCTCTCCACCCTCACCCCTTGGAATCCTCTTATCCGCCCCTGGGGATGATCTGGTCTTAGGGTGGAAAGTCCGAGAGTCTCTGGAAGAGGCCGTCAGGTTCTCTGTAGCCAAGTATTTCTCTACACGATCCACAAGACCACCGGCCGTCTCTGGGTCTCCATGGCTTACCCACTTTTGGATGGCAGTAGGAAGAGCTCTCAAAAACCGATCCATTACAACACGTTCCACAATCTCTGGTGCGGACAAAGTCTCTGGCTGTAGCCACTTCCTGCTCAGGTGAATGAGATCATACATTTGAGACCTGGGGGGTTTTCCAAGCTGGAAAGTCCAGTTATGCACACGCTGAGCCCGGACAGCCAGGGTGACACCCAGCCTTGCCAATATTTCAGCTTTTAGCATCACATAGTCTTTTGCTTGGTCAGGCTCTAGGTCATAGTAAGCCTTCTGCGATTCACCAGTTAACAGAGGAGCCACCAGTCCAGCCCACTGCTCCTCAGGCCACTTTTCTCTTTCAGCAGTCCTTTCAAATGTGGTCAAAAATACCTCTGGATCATCCTCTCCAGTCATTTTTGTCAATAAACGACTCACCCCAAAGGACGCGGTATTAGTGGGACGGCTTTCCTCACTGGTCTGCGGACGTTGCTGCATTACTGCTTCCATTTGTTGTAGTCTCTGCTCTTGCTTCTGTAACAGGTCTATGAAGCGGGCCTCAGATTGCTGCTGGGCTTGTTGCTGAGCTTCCAGACTCTGTTGGTGAGCTTGCTGCTGGGCTGCAAGGCTCTGTTGATGAGCTTGCTGCTGGGCTGCAAGGCTCCTTTGCAAACCTGCATTTGTCTGCTGTTGATTGGCATTTGCTAGAGCCAGCTGTTTCAGTATCTCCTCCATGCTGGCTTAAAAAAACTGCCACTGGTTCTCCACCAACTGTGAGGGGGTTAACTCGGTAGCGGGTGTGTGTGACCCCCTGGTTGGGCTCCCCACACAAAAACAGGGCCAGCAGACGGAGGTTGTGGTTTTCAAAATCAAAAGGTGCGGTTTATTTCTCTATGTACAGTGACAAAAACACAGCAAAGCCAAAAAGAAACATAAACAAAATAAATCCTGGTCAGCTTGACCTCTGACTAAACATGCAGGTTTCCTAACTAACAACTGGGATCAGCCTGGTGCTGTCCTAGTCCCTAAGTCCCTGGTTTAGTCAATGTCCAAACAAATAGCCACCCAGGCTTTTTGTCACCGCACAGGGGTTCACTCTCCCTAGACAGTCCACACAGGTCTGGTTCCAGGCATGAGCAAACACCTAATGAATCTGGGAGTTTTATTAGAGGCCTTAAACGAACTGACAGGCTTCAGCTGGTCTCATCAACTCCCTGCCTGCACGACGCCCAGCCCTCTCCCTAGTTGTATAAGTCGGCATAAAGCCTGAATCTGGGAGAAATATATCTACCCCCCTGGATGCAACCAGGTGACTTTACCTTCCTGCTGTCACAATATATATATATATATTAATATATATATATATATATATATATATATATATATATATTTTAATATATATATATATATATATATATATATATATATATATATATACATACATACATTTATTTATTAAGAGATTCCATTTTTTTTATGTTTTATAGCAGAAAGTAATTTTTTTTTAAATTGTAGTTCTTTTATCATTTATATAATAAAAAAAATACAGGCAAAAAATAATTATGTATATAATTATATATATATATATTTTATTTTATATATATATATATATATATATATATATATACACACATACATACATTTATTTATTAAGAGATTTCATATATATATTCTGCTACATGTCGTTGGTAAAAAAAAAAACCAATAAGTGTATATCGAGCGTGCCCCATGGACTCGATGTCCCCCGGAGGCCCGCGATCGTGGCACAGAGAGGCAGAACGGGGAGATGCTTATGTAAACAAGGCATTTCCCTGTTCTGCCTAGCAACATGACAGGGATCTACTGCTCCCAGTGATTGGGAATAGTGCTCTCTGTCATGTCCTAGTGAGCCCATCCCCACAACAGTTAGAACACACATAGAGAACACAGTTAACCCCTTGATCGCCCCCTAGTGTTAACTCCTTCCCTGCCAGTGACATTTATACAGTAATCAGTGGCTTTTTTTTAGCACTGATCGCTGTATAAATGTCAACGGTCCCAAAAAAGTATCAAAAGTGTCCGATCTGTCTGCTGCAATGTCGCAGTCCCGATAAAAATCGCTGATCGCCACCATTACTAATAAAGAAAAAAAAATAATAATAAAAATGCCATAAATCTATCCCCTATTTTGTAGATGCTACAACTTTTGCGCAAACCAATCAATAAATGCTTATTGTGATTTTTTTTACCAAAAATATGTAGAAGAATATGTATCGACCTAAACTGAGGAAGAAATTTTTATTTATTTTTTAAATTGGGATATTTATTATAGCAAAAAGTAAAAGATATTGCTTTTTTTTTTTCAAAATTGTCGGTCTTTTTTTGTTTATACCGCAAAAAAATTAAAAACGCAGAGGTGATCAAATACCACCAAAAGAAAGCTCTATTTGTGGGAAAAAAAGAACGTCAATTTTGTTTGTGTGCCACGTCGCACGACCGCGCAATTGTCAGTTAAAGTGACGCAGTGGTGAATCGCAAAAAAGTGCTCTGGTCATTAAGGGGGTAAATTCTTCCGGGGCTGAAGTGGTTAACACTACCCTGCAGAAGAAAAATGCTTATACTTACCTATTCTCAGCCCGTTCCCGCTCTGGTCACATGATCTCCCCTGTGTCTGCCAGTGCTGTCTATAAGGAGAAGAGAGGGCGCTCCCACAACCAATGGAATGCCTGCGTGGTGACACCACCCCATAGGCTTACTATAAGACATCAGTTGTCAGCTGCCCCTCCTCTCCCCGGAAGCCGCAGGCTGACCCAAGGGAGATCACATGACCAGATCGGAGTACCCTGGGAATAAAGACAGCTGCCCCTCCTCTCACCGGAAGCCGCAGGCTGACACAAGGGAGATCACATGACCAGATCGGAGTACCCTGGGAATAAAGACAGCTGCCCCTCCTCTCCCCGGAAGCCGCAGGCTGACACAAGGGAGATCACATGACCAGATCGGAGTACCCTGGGAATAAAGACAGCTGCCCCTCCTCTCCCCGGAAGCCGCAGGCTGACACAAGGGAGATCACATGACCAGATCGGAGTACCCTGGGAATAAAGACAGCTGCCCCTCCTCTCCCCGGAAGCCGCAGGCTGACACAAGGGAGATCACATGACCAGATCGGAGTACCCTGGGAATAAAGACAGCTGCCCCTCCTCTCCCCGGAAGCCGCAGGCTGACACAAGGGAGATCACATGACCAGATCGGAGTACCCTGGGAATAAAGACAGCTGCCCCTCCTCTCCCCGGAAGCCGCAGGCTGACACAAGGGAGATCACATGACCAGATAGGAGCACCCTGGGAATAAAGACGTATATACATATTTCTTTCACAAGGTAGTTAGTATAGGTGATAGAAGGGGGTGGGAGCCGTTTTAAGATTAGTTAGTTGCATCCTGGAATTCTACTTTAACCACTTAAGCCCCGGACCAATACGCAGCATAAAGACCAGGCCCCTTTTTGCGATTCGGCGCTGCGTCGCTTTATATATATATATAAAAAAACATTTTTTTCATCAGTTTAGACCGATACGTATTCTTCTACATATTTTTGGTATAAAAAAATCACAATCGGCGATTATTGATTGGTTTACGCAAAAATTATAGCGTTTACAAAATGGGGGGGGGTAGTTTTAAGGCATTTATATTAATTATTATTTTTTTACTAGTAATGGCGGCGATCAGCGATTTTTTTCCTGACTGTGACATTATGGCGGACACATCGGACACTTTTGACACATTTCTGGGACCATTGTCATTTTTACAGCGATCAGTGCAATAAAAATGCACTCATTACTGTAAATATGACACTGGCAGTGAAGGGGTTAACCACTAGGGGCGCTGAAGGGGTTAAGTGTGCCTAGGGGCGTGTTTCTAACTGAAGGGGGCGTTGCTACTAGTGACACATCACCGATCTCGGCTCTGATTACACAAAGCGAAGATCGCTGACATTGTCAGTAGGGGAGCGGGGAGATGTTGTGTTTACACTGACATCTCCCCGCTTCATGCCTCCGTGAGACGATCGCAGGGATCTCCCCGGCGATCGAGTCCGCGGGACCCGCAGTCCGACTCACGGAAAAGGCAGGGGGGTCGCGAGCGCGCCACCGACGTCGGCAGTTAAAGGGCCACGTACAGGTACGTGATTGTGCCTGTACGAGCCATTCTGCCGACGTGTATATATACAGTGAGCGGTCCTTAAGTGGTTAATGAATTATTATTTAGCGAGGGGGTCTGCTTACATGTCGGTTGTAATCCTTAAGTTCGTGGCAGCGAGAGGGTTAATAGCCCCCAATAATATGAATCCACTTTGTATGCCCCGAAATCCTTTGCAAACCTAGATATTACCTTGTAAAAGTAGATGTGACATCATCGCTGTGCCATAGCTCCCAACTGTCCCTGATTTCGAGGGACTGTCCCTGATTTGGAACAATGTCCCTCTTTCCTTCTCATTTGTCCCTCATTTTGGTCTGATCTTTATAGATGTATATAAAATGCAATTTTTATCTATCAAAAAGTGTTTTCTAGCGCTAAATCTTTCATCCAATTTCTAAATTGCTGCATTTGTAAATTCCGACAGCCAATATAAAGGAATAGAAGTGGTAAAAAAAGCCTTGTGGGTTAAAGGAGTAGTAAAGGTAAATGTTTTTTCATCCAAAGCATTAAGATGAAAAAACATCCGACAATACCGCCCCCCCCCCCGAGCCCCCGTTTTACTTACCTGGCCCCTCGAAAGTCCCGCGCTCGTCCCCGTCATCCTCTTCGGTTCTCAGCCTGGCCGCCGATTGGCTACACTGGATGGATTGAAAGCAGCGCAGCCATTGGCTGGCGCTGCTGTCAATCACATCCAATGACGCGGCGCGCCGGGGGGCGGGGCCGAGTGATACAGTCGGCGGCTATGGCCGCCGCTGTATCACGGGAGCGCGCCCGCAATAACTCCACACCATGCGAGCTCGCTCGCATTATGGTGTGGAGTCCTTGCGGGGAGGAGCCAAGACAGCCGCCGAGGGACCCCAGAAGAGGAGGATCGGGGCCACTGTGTGCAAAACGAGCTGCACAGTGGAGGTAAGTATAAACTGTTTGTTATTTTTTTTTTTTTAAAGGGAAGCTTTAGTGTCCCTTTAAACCAATCTTATTTTTTTTTTGTACAATTCTCCTTTAACTACTTCAGGCCCACAGGCTGTCATATGACGTCCTCGGCTTTGTGGGGGGTATATCTGAATGATGGGAGCAGCTACAGGCATCATTCAGATATTGCCGGTTTCAGCCAGCGATTCCCTACACCATGAGAATGATCATAGCGGCTGTTCCACCGCTTGATCATCCTTACGGGCAACGGAAGGGGACGTCGTCCCCTCTCCCGCCGCCCTCCGGTGCTTCTCCCGACTCACCTGTGCGATCGGTGAGTCAGTGACAGGATCCGCCGGCCCCGGATGTAGATCACAGAGATTTCCGGCGGACCAGATGGTCGCCGGAGTCTCTATGATCGTCGGAGGCCGGGCGCGATGTTATGACGTCACGCCCGGCCTCTGCATTCAAAGAAACGGCGCCGCTTCGGCTTTGAAGCAGTGATCTTTTTTTTTTTTTGTTTTTTTTTTAGGCTTTCCAGCCTAGAGGTGAGATGTGGGGTCTTATTGACCCCATATCTCACTGTAAAGAGGACCTGTCACACACCATTCCTATTACAAGGGATGTTTACATTCCTTGTAATAGGAATAGAAGTGATCAAAAATGCATTTTTATTTTTTTAAAGTGTCAAAATAAAAAACAATAAGTAAAATTAACAATAACAGTGCCCCCGTCCCCGTGTGTTCGCATGTAGAAGCGAACGCATATGCAAGTCCCGCCCACATATGAAAACGGTGTTCAAACCACACATGTGAGGTGTCGCCGCGAACGTTAGAGCGAGAGTAATAATTCTAGCCCTAGATCTCCTCTGTAACTCAAAAAATGTAACCAGTAAAAAAAATTAAAGCGTCGCCTATGGGGATTTTTAAGTAGCGAAGTTTGGCGCCATTCCACGAGTGTGTGAAAATTTGAAGGGTGACATGTTAGGTATCTATTTACTCGGCGTAACTTCATCTTTCACATTATGCAAAAAAATTGGGCTAACTTTACTGGGTTTTTTTGTTTTTTTTAAAAGCATGAAACTGTTTTTTTCCCCAAAAAAACGCGTTTGAAAAATTGCTGCGCAAATACCCTGCGAAATAAAAAGTTGCAATGACCGCCATTGTATTCTCTAGGGTCTTTGCTAAAAAAACAGATATAGTGTTTGGGGGTTCTAAGTAATTTTCCTAGCAAAAAAAATATGATTTTTACATGTAGGAGCGAAGTGTCAGAATTGGCCCGGGCCTGAAGTGGTTAAGGGGGCGTGGCAAGGGGTGTGTCCTATGCCTGCATACTTTTGCTGATAGGTGTCCCTCATTCCCATCTCAAAAAGTTGGGAGGTATGCTGTGCAGAGGGCAGAGCTGTGGGAGGGGCCTGGCAGGCCCTCCTTGTAGCATGCCGTTCTGGTCTTCTGTTCTGCCCTCTAGTGGCTACAAGTTTCCATATTATGAAAAATAGGATATTAGCGGCTAGCCAATAAAAGTCTGTTGGCAATTGCTGTCAAAGAAATATTAGCCTAATGCATGCAATCAATACAGTGAAACCTCAGATTGCGAGTAACGCGGTTAACGAGCGTTTCGCAATGCGAGAATTTTTTGGGGGAAAATCCTGACTCGGTTTGCGAGTGTTGTCCCACAACACGATCAGGATTCAAGCCACAGCGGTGTGCAGTACTGCATTTGGCCAGAGGTGTGGGGGCGCCGAGCAGAGACGAGCGAAGCCGATCGGAGCCGTTCAGAAAATACTCAGAAAAACTCAGTTCCCGAGCCTTTCCGAGTTCAGTCGAGCTGTTCCCGAGCCTTTCTGAGGCTCTCTGGCACCCCCCACCTCTGGCTACATGCGGTATTGCATCCAATAGAAGTCAATGCGGAACAAATTATTTTCGTTTCCATTGACTTCTATGGGGAAACTTGCTTTGATATGCGAGTGCTTTGGATTACGAGCATTCTCCTGGAACGGATTATGCTCGTAATTCAAGGTTCCACTGTACTTACAATAGTGTCCCTAAAGAGGAACTGCAGTCTGCTCACATAATTTGTAATAAAAACATCTTTGCCATTCTGAAGCTTCCCTCCAACCACTCTGCATATTTTATATAGACTGTGATTCTGTACTTGCCAAATATGCTGCAGAAATCTCCCTCCACTGTGAGTCTGGCTGCAGCCATTTTAACTGTGGGCAGCTGAAGCTGCCGCCTGTTCACTTCCTGGATTTACACAGATACACAGAGGCTCACCTGCCAGCTCTGCAGCTCTCATTGGCCCTGAAGTCTGTGTCCCCACTGGGAAGATTCACCCCTCTATAAGTTTTAAGGACCATTGTTACCAGGACAGAAAAATTCCAAATTTTGAGTTGTCACCGCAACAGGAATGGTGGGGAAGTCTTTCAATGGGGACACTAATTTCGGTGACAATTGTCTAAAAAGGGATTTCCCTGACTTTGGAGAGATTTGCTCTCACTTCCTGTTGTGTCTACAGGACAGGAAGTGAATGGGCACAACGACCCTGGGTAGACTTTGCAGGAAGGTGAGAAGCGCTTAGCAGGAAACAAAAGTCTTGGAAAGTCTGGACAGTTGGGGAAAAACTCATTACTTTATTTTTAATACAGTATATAAGAAATCCAACACGTGTCGGGTGATAAAGGGTCCTTCATCAAGGCTTGGTTGTATTAGAATGGTTGGTTGTGTGGACTGTAGTATGCTTCCCAGTAGATTCCATGGTGTTCCAGAGTGTCTGTTCTGTTTTTCGAATGCTGCTTTATGCATTGACATACATCATTAGACCCAGTCTGTCTGGACAGGTTGGTCACCTGCTGACTTGGCACCATCCACAGGCAGCTTAACTCTGTAATAGGACACAGAAGTTGAACCAACAAACTTTTACTTTAGCTAATTGCAGTACAGAAGATGTTTTTCTACTCTTTTGATGGGGAAAGAAGACAATAACTTTTTTGAGCCCTGTCTCTCTGAATTATTAATGTGTTATTAAACCCACAACAGTAAAATCAGTCTGTATTTGCAGTAAAGCATGCTTGTTATACTCACTGTGGAACCTAAGGGGTTAATCCTCTGCATTGTGTAAAAGGCTGTTTGATCCTGTCTTCTCTGATCCTCCCCTTCTTCCACTGTCCCCAATTCATCTCCTGATGGAACGGAGCCTTGAGGGCACTCTGCACATGCTCAGTTTGGTGTGTATTGCTAGAGAGTTTTTTCTTGGGAGGGGTGCATGTGAACAGCACAGGGCCAATCAGCACTGTCCAGACAGAGGATGAGGAGTCCTGCAGCCTCACAGGACAGTCAGAGGAGAATGAAAACTCCTACAAGCTTTAACCAGACACTGATAGAAGTCACAAGACTGCTCCATACAGTGCTGATGAGAAAAGGTATTTAGCAGTTTATATTTACTAAAAATAATTGCATTTCCATGTTCTGTGTACTGTGGGAGACCAGATATAGTGAATGCAGGGTCCTGGGTTTAGACCCCTTTCACACTGAGGGGGTGCGGGCGTTAGCGGAAAAGCGGCGCTAGTTTTAGCAGCCATTTACCGCTGTTATAGCGTCGCTTTTTGCCCGCTAGCGGGGTGCTTTTAAACCCCGCTAGCGGCCGAAGAAAGGGTTAATAGCCGCCGTGTTGCGGCGCTGCCGAATCGCTTTGCTGGCAGAAATACAAACCATGGCACCCCAAACATGGTGCGATTCTGCCGCGATTGTCGCGTGACAAATCGCGCTGCAATCTCTCAAACCAAATAATGTGTGTCCCCCAAAAGAACTTCCGATTTATTAAGTGCGTCTCGCGTTTCTCCGCGATTCTGGAATTGTGGCCAGAATTGTTAGCGCTTTCCAATCGCCTGCGTGTGAACGGAGCACGACTTTGATGTGACTTTCGGTGCGACTGTGATCTGACTTTACACTCAGTGGATCAAAAGTCACGCCAAAGTGGTGCAGGCACCTTTTCAAAGTTGCTACTACTTCAAGTCGCACCGATTTGAACGGGTGCCATTGAAAAGAATAGGATGCGACTTGTCGTGATGTCCAAAATCGCATTACAAATTGCACAATTGTAAAGGTGGCCTAGGCTCTGTATTTTGAATCGCAGGCAGAATCGTGGCGATACACAGGAGGTTTAAAGTGGTTGTAAACCCTTACACACCACCTTTCACTACAGGTAAGCCTATAATCCGGCTTACCTGTAGGTACTGGAAACATCCCCCAAACCTGCACGTTTTAGGAGATATTTACCATATACGCTTGCGCCAACATCATCGGCGCATGCGCACTAAAGAAAGGGCGTGATCGTGACGTTTTTAAAGGGCCTGTGCCGTGACCCACGTGCGTGGGAGTGACGTCACGCGACTCAGGCCGGTCACAGAGCCGGAGTTCAGAGCCCCGGAATGAAGAGGTTGGAAGATGGATGTGGCCGCCAGTGGGAACCTCGGGGACATCGCGGGCTTCGTTTGCAGGTAAGTGGCACATAATGGGCTAGTTTGCAATGCATACTAGCCCATTATGCATTTACATTGCAGGGGGAAAAAGAGGAAGTAAAACCCATAAGGGTTTACTTCCTCTTTAAAGATACCCAATGATCATAGTTACCAAAATTGTATAAAAAAATAAATAAAAATAAAAAAAAATAAAAAAAAAAATAAAAAAAAATTCTATAAAAAGTACTGGTCATATAAAATGCTCATAAAATATCAAAAATCTGTGTCTTATTTTATTTAATTTATTTTTTTGCTTGTACAAGTGTATCATTAGGCTCCGTTCACACATGGGCGTTTCAAATTGTGGGCAGAAAATTGGCGCGATTCCGCCCACGATTTCAAAACGCGCCGTTAAAATGTCAAATCGCACATCAGCATGTTCAGGTGTCATTTAATTCAATGGCACCTAAAAAAAATAAAAAATGTGGTGTGATCCTGCCACGCGACGAATTGCGCGATGCGTGCCGCCCAAAAAGGAACTTTTTTTGGCTGACCCGCGTCGCCCAATTTGGTTTGCCTGATGTGTCGCGTGACAGTTCACACCATGTTTTTTTTTTTTTAGGTGCCATTAAACTGATGTGCGAGTAGACGTTTTAACAGCACGTTTTGAAATCGTGGGCAGAATCGCGCCAATTTTCTGCCCGCAATTCAAAATGCCCGTGTGTGAACGGAGCCTAATGATACATTTATACAAGTAAAAAAATACAATAAAATAAGGCACAGATTTTTGTGATTTTATGGGGCATTTTATACTTTATTTTTATTTTTTTATACAATTTTGGTAACTATTAACTTTTTAACCTCCCGTGTTTTGTAGGACCGGGTTATTTTTAGATAGGCAAATGAGTTATCGTCGATGTATCCGACGTTTGGTCTGGACGTCTAGGCGTCGAAGAACCAAAAAGGGGTTAAAAAGAAAATAAAAAGAACTAAAAGAAAGGAAGAACCAGTTGAGCGAGGCGCAGGGAAGGCGCGCTGAGGAAGGTGGTAGAGGGTGCCAGCCGCACAGCCCAGCTTCCTCGTACAGGTGGACTGGCGAGGCTCCATGCCAAATAGTTTTGGTTTACAGGGAGTGGTGGGAGTACATTCTTCAAACCACTCCTAGGAAGCAGCGCTCTCTTCATACAAATCAATGACAATTTGCAGTCCACACCCCCCCCCCCCCCCAACACACACAGCAGCCTGCCTGATATTTTTTCCTACTTTTTTTACATCAATTCAGCACTTCTGCAGTCGCCGCCTGCCACAACGGACGCAGGGAAAGGTCAGTGGAAAAAGCTTCTTTTTGCTCCAATTCTTTTCGATCCTTTCTGTGCCTGCGACGGCGGCTCTCTGAGAGATACAAAGAAAAAATAAATAAAAGGTCCTTCCTATTCTTCTGCATGGTATAGAATTGGAGGATGACAGTTCTCTCGGGCTCGGCTCGTGAGATCAAAAATGTACAAGGTGGCGGAACTCACGGCAGCCAATCAGAGATCGCTTTTCTTCCTCTTCTTTTTTTTTAGCGTTTTGTTATTTTAATGCTGCCCTGATCTGCAGAGAGCTTTCAGTCCCGGCAGCCAAAGGAGCTTTAAAGGGTAAATTACATTTTAAGGGGTATTTCCACTTTTGCAGTCAATTTTGTCTTTATGTGCTCTCATTCACACAGCATACTATAAAAAAAAATATATATATATATATATTTTTTTTAAATAAAATGTCTTACTTTTTTAAGCTAGCTTTTCTCAACCGTTTTCACTCCAAAGGAACCTTTGAAATAATTTTCACGTCTCAGGGAACCCCTGCTAAATTAGTTCATTGGGGGTCATTAGGAAAATGCCCTTACATTGGTGGTCAGTGGGAAGAGTGCCCCTTACATTGGTGGTCAATGGGAAGAAAGTTTCTTACATTGGAGGTCAGTGGGAAGAATGCCCCTTACATTGGTGATCAGTGGGAAGAATGCTCCTTACATTGGTGATCAGTGGGAAGAATGCCCCTTACATTGGTGGTCAGTGGGAAAAATGCCCCTTACATTGGTGGTCAGTGGGAAGAAAGTTTCTTACATTGGTGGTCAGTGAGAAGAATGTTCCTTACATTGGTGGCCAGTGGGAAGAATGTTCCTTACATTGGTGGTCAGTGGGAAGAATGCTACTTACATTGGTGATCGGTGGGAAGAATGCTCCTTACATTGGAGGTCAGTGGGAAGAATGCTACTTACATTGGTGGCCAGTGGGAAGAATGTTCCTTACATTGGTGGCTTTGTGGGAATAATGTTCTTTACATTTGTGGTCAGTGGGAATAATGCCCCTTACATTGGTGGTCAGTGGGAAGAATGCTACTTACATTGGTGGCCAGTGGGAAGAATGTTCCTTACATTGGTGGCTTTGTGGGAATAATGTTCTTTACATTTGTGGTCAGTGGGAAGAATGTTCCTTACATTGGTGATCAGTGGGAAGAATGTTCCTTACATTGGTGATCAGTGGTAAGAATGTTCTTTACATTTGTGGTCAGTGGGAAGAATGTTCCTTACATTGGTGATCAGTGGGAAGAATGCTCCTTACATTGGTGATCAGTGGGAAGAATGTTCCTTACATTGGTGATCAGTGGGAAGAATGTTCCTTACATTGGTGATCAGTGGGAAGAATGTTCCTTACATTGGTGATCAGTGGGAAGAATGCTCCTTACATTGGTGATCAGTGGGAAGAATGCTCCTTACATTGGTGATCAGTGGGAAGAATGCCCCTTACATTGGTGGTCAGTGGGAAGAATGTTCCTTACATTGGTGATCAGTGAGAAGAATGTTCCTTACATTGGTGATCAGTGGGAAGAATGCTCCTTACATTGGTGATCAGTGGGTAGAATGCCCCTTACATTGGTGGTCAGTGGGAAGAATGTTCTTTACATTTGTGGTCAGTGGGAAGAATGCTTCTTACATTGGTGGTCAGTGGGAAAAATGTTCCATACATTGGTGGTCAGTGAGAAGAATGCTCCTTACATTGGTGATCAGTGGGAAGAATGCTCCTTACATTGGTGGTCAGTGGGAAGAATGCTCCTTACATTGGTGGTCAGTGGGGAAAATGTTCCTTACATTGGTGGTTCTGTGGGAAGAATGCTCCTTACATTGGTGGTCAGTGGGGAAAATGTTCCTTACATTGGTGGTTCTGTGGGAAGAATGCTCCTTACATTGGTGGTCAGTGGGAAGAATGCTCCTTACATTGGTGGTCAGTGGGGAAAATGTTCCTTACATTGGTGGTTCTGTGGGAAGAATGCTCCTTACATTGGTGGTCAGTGGGAAGAATGCTCCTTACTGTGGTGGTGGTTGGGAAAGGTTCCTCCCTCATTGGTGGTGCTACATGTGTGGTTTAAAACAGTAGCTACAGGTGTGGTTGGAGACTGTGGATATGCTACAGTCTCAGATGTGTTTGAGAACTGTGGGCATGCTACAGGCGTGGTTGGAAACTGGAGACACACTGCAGGATACAAAACAGAGTCTGGGAACATGTCTTAAGATACTTCTAAAGATCACTACCATAGTAGTCCCTTTCCAAAGCAGTGCTCCCACTACTGACTGCTCGTGGCCGAGGGCTGCACAACAAGTATTAAAGGGCCTATGTGTCTGTTGGGCCACTGGTTGGGCACCAGGAGGTTAAAAACTTCTCAGCCTGGTTGATCTCCTGACGGGGTAAAGAAGCTCTACCCACCAAAGCAGCCATGGCCATCAGGGAACTGGGCAGTGCCCCAATCCAATCCAAATTGGTACGTTCTCTGGGTAGAGTTTCTCTTTAGAATTAAGATGGTTCCCATAGTTTTGATTTCCTCTCATGTAATCCCATAGATGTTCAGTATACTGACTTCAGCAGTGATTTCAGCCAAGTTCCACCTTTTCATCTTCATCTTTCATCAAATATTCGAAAGGTTATAGAAATATCAAAGGTCTCGTTTTCTGTGATGGCTTTTTTATGCAAATTTGTGGATGTTGCTTGTAGCTCTTTATTTGTCTTTAGTTATCTATGGATTTCCTTCCTTCCTAACTTTCCTTCCTTCCTTCCAAATATTCAAAATGTTAGGTCTCGTTTTCTGTAATGGCTTTTTTTATGCAAATTTGTGGATGTTGCTTGTAGCTCTTGTTTCCAAAATGTATTTTGTTATCTATAGATTTCCTTCCTTCCTAATAATCTAAAGGTTATAGAAATATCAAAAGTCTTGTTTTCTGTGATGGCTTTTTAACCGCTTAAGGACCGCCGTACGCACTTATACGCCGACAAAATGGCACGGCTGGGCAGTTGGGCGTACAAGTACGTCCCCTTTAAGATTCGACATTGTGGGTGCGCGCGCGCCGCCGGGAGCTCCGTGAGTTCGACCGCAGGTCCTGCGGATTCGATGGTCACGGGGACACCCACGATCGTGTCACGGAGAGGAAGAACGGGGAAATGCTGATGTAAAGAAGAATTTCCCCAGTCTTCCTAGTGACAGGACACTGATCACAGCTTCCTGTAATCGGGAGCGGTGATCAGTGTCATGTCACATGTAGCCCATCCCCCCTACAGTTAGAATCACTCCCTAGGACACACTTAACCCCTTCAGCGCCCCCTCCTTGTTAACCCCTTCACTGCCAGTGTCATTTTCACAGTAATCAGTGCATTTTTATAGCACTGTCGCTGTAAAAATGACAATGGTCCCAGAAATGTGTCAAAAGTGTCCGATGTGTCCGCCATAATGTCGCGGTCACGATAAAAATCGCTGATCGCCGCCATTACTAGTAAAAAAAAATGTATTAATAAAAATGCCATAAAACTACCCCCTATTTTGTAGACGCTATAACTTTTGCGCAAACCAATCAATAAACGCTTATTGCAATTTTTTTTTTTACCAAAAATATGTAGAAGAATACGTATCGGCCTTAACTGAGGAAAAAAATAGTTTTTTTTATATATTTTTGGGGGGATATTTATTATAGCAAAAAGTAAAACATTTTGCTTTTTTTTTATTCAAAATTGTCGCTCTATTTTTGTTTATAGCGCAAAAAATAAAAACCGCAGAGGTGATCAAATACCTTCAAAAGAAAGCTCTATTTGTGGGGAAAAAAGGACGTCAATTTTGTTTGGGAGCCACATCGCACGACCGCGCAATTGTCAGTTAAATCGACGCAGTGCCGAACCGCAAAAAGTGCTCTGGTCTTTGGCCAGCCAAATGGTCCGGGGCTGAAGTGGTTAATGTATATTTGTGGATGTTCTTTGTAGCTCTTGTAGCCAAAATGAATTTGATTTGGTTATTCCTTCCTTCTCCCCTACTAGATGGCACAATTCTTTTGGCATCTATAAATCACACCGTATATCTCCCCCATACGTTAGCTGCAGGGTGGCAATGTTCTTTTATTTAATTTTTTTACAGGTATACAATATTTGTCGCACTATAACAACCCATAATAATCTCTGAAATGGTTCTCTATACAGAAAGAGAGGTCAATCAAATAGATTTCTGCTCAGATCCTCTGCCCTGATATGGCATGTGGAGACCCAGGTTGCCCTCGGGTCACCCTCAGGCCAATGTCAAATGGTCTCTCTGAGCAGCCCAGCTGACAATTACAATTACATTCCACCATGAGCTCCTTGCAGTGTGCTGGGAGTGCGACACCCTTATCTATCTTATCCAGATAAATATGAGATATTCCAGAATGAATGGTGTGGGCATGGAGTTCACAGAGAAGAGCGAATCTAGTACAATTCTTCCTCCCGGCAGTCTGAATCCAGTTCTGGGATCTTTTAAAATATTTACAATCCACCTCCTTTTCTTCTTCTTCTTTTTTTAAGTTTTAACTTTCAAAACTATTTTTATTGGAGAAACAAATGTCATTGTTGCATGTCTCATTTCTTTAAAACATATGTTGTAGCTAAGAGGACTAGAAAAAGAATTATTTGAACTCTGTGGTATTTTTTTTATTCATGTAAATCCGGCCCTAAGGGGTGTATTTATTTAAAAAAAAAATCACATAGCTGTTTGTGCATGGAAAATGTAAATTTGTCCTGTGCAAATGGGCAAAATCGAAATGTTCTCAGGCAATTCGAATGTGTGAATGGGAAAAATACTGCAATACGTCCACTAGATGGTGCTGACGAGCATAGAAAATGAGTATGCTCCTCAGAGCCATCTAGTGGCCGTAAAGCAGTATTTTTCTCATTCTGATCTGCAGAGAATACTGTAGCATGGGAACATTTGAGTTTTCCCCTACCGCGTTTCCCCGAAAATAAGCCCGGGTCTTATATTAATTTTGGCAACAAAAGACACAGTAGGGCTTATTTTCGGGGTAGGTCTTAACATATAATGTGTGCTGTCTTCTTTCCCCCACTCTCTCCATGCCTGAAATGAATCCCCAGTGTGAACCGAGTTAAAATGCTTGTAAAATCCTATAATCCACTCTATTACAGTAGTATATAATGTACAATGTATGTGTTTCTGTAATATAATTGGGCCAAATACCTTCATTATAGCGCCGCTCTGCGCTTCTGTGACCTGCCGAAACTCTCTTCCCCGCATTTATATTACAGAAACACACATATTGTACATTATATACTACTGTAATAGATTGTATTATAGGATTTTACAAGATTTTAAAACTAGGGCTTATTTTTGGGGTAGGGCTTATATTGCAGCCCTCCTGGAAAATAACGCTAGGTCTTATTTTCGGGGAAACACGGGATTTGCATAGCTCCCAACTGTCCCTGATTTTGAGGGATTGTTCCTCTGTCCCTCTTTCCCCCTCGTTTGTCCCTCATTTTGGTCTGATCTATATAGTTGTATATAAAATGCACTTTTTATCTTTCAAAAAGTGTTTCCAAGTGCTAAACCTTTCATCCAAATTCTAAATGGCTGCATTTGTAAATTTTAAAAGCCAATATAAAGGAATATTAATGGTAAAAAAAAAAAAGCACTTGTGGGTTTAATTAACCTTTTTTTTTTGGTTATGTCCCCTTTAAGGGGCATGACAGGGGGCGTGTCCTATGTCTACATACGTTTGCTAGTAGGTGTCCCTAATTCCCATCTCAAAATGTTGGGAGGTATGCTATTTTCACAGAATAAGTGGGAATGCTTCCTACATTGGTGGTCAGTGGGAAGGATATTTCTTACAGTAACATGCAGTTTTGATGGACGAACAGCTAAGATAAATCTAATATGAAATTAAAAAAAAGTCACCCTCAAAGCATAACTAAAATCCACAATACTCACCCTACAGCAATGTGGTGACTGCAAAGTCACTTACCAGTATGTGTGCCCGGTCTTCTTCCTGGTTACGCATCTTCTGCCTCCCTGATTGGGTGGCCTAGGATGATGTAACACCCACACATGCCCACAGGAGTTGATTATTTTAGCACCCAAGGCATGTTGTATATACATACAGCACAACAAAAGGAGAGAGGTATGTAGTAACATAGTGACACTTTCTGCTCAGTGGGAGAAAATAATATAAAAAAAAACACCAAAAATAGAGTTACTATTTTTGAATGTTAAATATATTTTAAACACAACTTATTTAAATGTGCGACTCTGACTTCATTGCTTGTAATCCCCTGTACAAGAGAATGTGCTCCTTTTCTAACCAATCACAGACTGGGGGTGGAGAGATGACCTAGCTGCATGGCTTAACTGCAATAGAGAAATATCAGGTCTGTTGTGTGGCAGAGCTGTGTAAATCCCAGGACCGGTTGGACAGAATTACAAAACTTTAGTAAGGTAAAACTGATTATATATACTGGGTATATATATATATATATATATATATATATATATATATATATATATATATATATATATACACACACATGTATATATATATAGTGTATTTAGGTTTTGTGTTGCCCTAGGCCTGTCTAAACTCGTGCACCCCCTAATTTAAATATGACCCACCCCTTCCTGTCAAGGCCACACCCCATTCTGTTTAAGACCTGCCCTGAAATTTTCGAGTAGGGACACTAGTTCTTAGGCCCCTTTCACACTGGCACGTTTTTCAGGCGGTTTAGCGCTAATTTTAGCGCTGTTATACCGCCTGAAAAAATCGTGCCCTGCAGTCTTCAATGTGAAAGCCCGAAGGCTTTCACACTGAAGCAGTGCGCTAGCAGGACCGCTACAAAAGTCCTGCTAGCTGCATCTTTACAGCGGTGAAGGAGCGGTGTGTTCACCGCTCCTTTACCGCGGCTGCCCATTGAAATCAATGGGACACCGCGGCGGTATTAACCCTTTTTCGGCCGCTAGCGGGGGTTAAATTCACCCCGCTAGCGGGCGCATACCACAGTGATAACGACGGTATAGCTGCGCTGAAAATCGCGCCGCTATTCCGCCACCGCACCTGCCCGCCCCAGTGTGAAAGGGGCCTTAGGGTCGGGGGGCATTGGATTCCCTTAATTTGCATAGATTTCCTCTCACTTCCTGTTTGGCTATGGGGCAGGAAGTGAAGGGAAATCTCTACAATGGGACAGGAATGGTAAAAAATAAACTGACAGGGGCTATAACCCTCCCTTACTCTATCCAAAAGGGAAAAAGTGTTGCCTATAGTTCTACTTTAAGCACAAATTTTTGATAATTTTATGGAGAGGACTAAGAAGCCAATGGTGCAGCAGAAAATATATAGCACAGTGAGGAAGGTTTGTGGTCCAGGATGATAGGACAGTCAAAATTAGAAGCAGCTTACGTTACACTAACAGGCGGGGACTCTTTCCGTGCTGCCCCCCTGCAAAGTGCTGCCCTAGGCCTGGGCCTTGTTGGCCTAGGCTAGGATACAGCGTTGTGTGTGTATATATATATTTATATATATATATATATATACACACGCACTATATTGTCAAAAGTATTGGGACACCTGCCTTTACACGCACAAGTCTGAGGCTGGGTTCACACTTGTGCTTTGCGTTTTTGAGCTCAGAGTCTTTGCCAAGTTCGCAATCAGTCGCTCATCGGTTCCTTCGCGTTTTTAGCTGCGGACTTGCCGACCTGGGAAGTCTCGCCGCTGTTATCATGAGGGGGAACTCCACGCCAAATTTTAAATAAAAACGTCGAAAAAAAACGGCGTGGGGGTCCCCCCAAAATCCATAGCAGACCCTTATCCGAGCACGCAGCCCGGCTGGTCAGGAAAGGGGGTGGGGACAAGCAAACGCCCCCCCTCCTGAACCGTACCAGGCCGCATGCCCTGCGGCCCCCCCGCCCCAAAGCACCCTGCCCCCATGTTGATGAGGACAGGGCCTCTTCCCGACAACCCTGGCCGTTAGTTTTCGGGGTATGCGGGCGGGGGGCTTATCGGAATCCGGGAGCCCCCTTTAATAAGTGGGCCCCCAGATCCCTGCCCCCCACTATATGTGAATGAGTATGGGGTACATCGTATCCCTACCCATTCACCTGGTGGAAAAAAAAGGTCAATAAAAACACTACACAGGTTTTTAAAGTAATTTATTAGGCAGCTCCAGGGGTCTTCTTCCGACTTCGGGGGTCTCTTCTGACTTCGGGTGTCTCTTCCGACTTCGGGGGGGTCTCTTCCGACTTCGGGGGTCTTCTTCCAACTTCGGGGGGTCTCTTCCGACTTCAGGTGTCTCCGGTGTCGTCTCCGCGCTCTCCGGTTCTTCTCTCACTCTCCGGTTCTTTCTTCCTTCTGCCGGGCCTCCGCTATCTTCTTCCAGCTCTTTTGCTAGCGGGGGCCCGGTCTTCTTCGTCGCCTTCTTCCCTCTTTTCTCCTGGAGATGTTGACTCGTCGCTGTCTCCGGCTGTAATGCCGTATGAGCGGAGTGCATTCACTTTTATAGGCATGGGCGTGGTCACCGGGTGATGCCACCCGGTGACCGCTCCCCCATATGACGTGACAGTCCTGGGGAATGATGGGACTGTGACGTCATATGGGGGCGGGGTCACCGGGTGGCACGCCCATGCCTATATAAGTTAATGCGCTCTGCGCACGCGGCATTACAGCCAGAGACAGCGACGAGTCAATATCTTCAGGAGTGAAGAGGGAAGAAGGTGACGAAGAAGACCGGGCCCCCGCTACAAAAAGAGCTGGAAGAAGATAGCGGAGACCCGGCAGAAGGAAGAAAGATCCGGAGAGTGAGAGAAGAACCGGAGAGCGCAGAGACGACACCGGTGACCCCCGAAGTTGGAAGAAGACCCCCGAAGTTGGAAGAAGACCCGGTTTGCAGTCTCCGCTCTAGTTCATCCCAAAGGTGTTCTATCAGGTTGAGGTGAGGACTCTGTTAAGGCCAGTCAAGTTCCTCCACCCCAAACTCGCTCATCCATGTCTTTATGGACCTTGTTTTGTGCAGTGTTGGTCATCTTACTTTAAAAAAGTAATTAGTTACAGTTACAAATTACTTCTCCCAAAAAGTAATTGCGTTAGTAACTCAGTTACTACATTGGAAAAGTAATTAGATACTTAGCAAAGTAACTGTGACTTTTTTTTAATATTGACTCGCGTATAAGCCGAGGGTGAGAAATGCAGCAGCTACTGTAAGTGGAAAAGAGGGTCAACAATGCCCATCTGCAGCTGCATACCTCACTGTGTTTATTGCATACCTCCCTGTGTCCTGTGCATGCCTACCTGTGCAGACCTGCCTACCTCAATGTGTCCTGTGTACCTCCCTGTATCCATTGCAGCCTTCCTGTGTCCTGTGCATGCCTCCGTGTGCCCATCTGCAGCCACCGATCAGCCTGTCATAAAAACATACGGCGGCCATTCCAGTATTCAAAAGCCAACTAGGGTTGGGTGTCACCTGGTGCGGTAAAACATGGTGTCACCCCCCCTCCCCAATAATTTTGACTTGATTTTGGAACTAACCTGCTGACACGGTGTGTTGCTTGCTGGATGGGATCTGATGACTGCAGGGAAGATGGCAAGATGCTGTGGCCTGCTGACAACAAGTCGTGTTGCTACAAGGCCCTGTAGTCAGCAAGCAGAAGACAGTAGCTGAAAAGGAGAAGCACTCTGCAGGGGGCGGAAACACATGATACAATTGGTTTCTAGCATGTTGGCGGTCCTAGCAACCAATGACAACTCTCAGCAGAGATGTGCCCTATCAAATGCAGCCACTGTGCCCAGTCTAATGCCACCACTTGTGCCCATCTAATGCCACCACTGTGCCCCATCTAATGCCACCACTGTGCCCGTCAAATGCCACCACTGTGCCCTAACAAATGCCACCACTGTGCCCCAACAAATGCCACCACTGTGCCCCAACAAATGCCACCACTGTGCCCATCAAATGCCACCACTGTGCCCCGTCAAACGCAGCCACTGTGCCCATCAAATGCCGCCACTGTGCCCCAACAAATGCAACCACTGTGCCCCATCAAATGCCATCACTGTGCCCGTCAAATGCCACCACTGTGCCCCGTCAAATGCAGCCACTGTGCCTGTCAAATGCCGACACTGTGCCCGTAAAATGCCGCCACCGTGCCCCAACAAATGTAGCCACTGTGTCCCATCAAATGCTATCACTGTGCCCCTCAAATGCCACCACTGTGCCCCGTCAAATGCAGCCACTGTGGCCATCAAATGCCGCCACTGTGCCCCAACAAATGCAACCACTGTGCCCCGTCAAATGTCACCACTGTGCCCGTCAAATGCCGCCACTGTGCCCCGTCAAATGCCGCCACTGTGCCCCGTCAAATGCCGCCACTGTGCCTGTCAAATGCCACCACTGTGCCTGTCAAATGCCGCCACTGTGCCCCATCAAATGCCGCCACTGTGCCCCAACAAATGCCGCCACTGTGCCCCAACAAATGCTACCACTGTGCCCTATAAATTCCACCACTGTGCCCCGTCAAATGTAGTCACTTGTGCCCCCCACCTCCCCACCTATAGCAACAGCTCACGCCACTGGCCGCGCCTCCTCCTCGTCTGTGATAGGCGGAACACTCAATTTCCCAGCAGTCAGTGTTCCGCCTATCACAGACATCTGCTCATCCTCATAACACGGACGAGGATGAGAGGATGTCCGTGATAGGCGGAACACTGACTGCTGGGAAATTGAGTGTTCCTCCTATCACAGACGAGGAGGCGCGGCTTTTGAACACTGGAATGGCTGCGGTCTGTTTGCATGACACGCTGATCAGGTAGGCAGACGGCGGCTTGAGTAGATGTAATTGAGGTAACTCCGCCCAAGTAATGGGAACAGTGTTACCATGAGGGGAAGAGTAACCAGTTAGATTACTTGTTACCCTCAAAAGTAACTGCGTTAAGTAACGCCATTTATTTTAACGCAGTTACTTACAACACTGGTTTTGTGCACTGGCCCAAATCATTTGGTGGAGGAGGGATTATGGTGTGGGGTTGTTTTTCAGGGATTGGACTTGGTCCCTTAGTTCCAGTGAAAGGAACTCTTAAGGTGTCAGCATAACAAGACATTTTGGACAGTTTCATGCTCCCAACTTTGTGGGAACAGTTTGGGGACGGCCCCTTCCTGTTCCAACATGACTGAAATTTTAGGATGTACTTGGCCGAAACTGAAATTGGTGGTTTTAAAAAAAATATATATATATTTTTATAAATAATAATATTATATTTGTCTTTTTAATTAATATCATGAATTTAAATAAATATAAATTTATTGTCGGCCATTATATTTATTGTCGGCCATTATCGGCACCTTTTGATGCGATGTTGAAAATCCTGTTGCTGCATTTTTGGCGCATATTTGGCGAACCGCACCAAAAACGCACCTCCCCATTGAAATGCATTGAAAGCTCAGCAAGAACGCATCAGAAACGTTTTTTATGAGTCACATGACCTACGAAAACACACAATAAGTGAGGTAAAATTGCGGCAAAATCGCATGCGTTTTCAGAAGCCGTTATCTACGCTTTTTTTTCTTTCAGCACAACGAAGAAAACCCTTTTTTCGGCCGATAGTTTTCGGCGGCCGAAATTTTGGTGCATCGCTAGTTCTGAGAGTGCGCTGACCAAGCTGTCCATGGCAGCTCTCGGTCACAGCTTCTGATCGAAATCCAGTGGGTCAGCCTGTCGATCATGAGAGCCAATCACAGCGGTCGCATCACAGGGAAGCCTGCCTGAAGGGGTTAATAAAAAGGAAAAGAGAGGGAAGGTCTAGTTTGTATGTAAAGTGAACCTGTCATCGATTTGGATTGGAATTCTCAGGCCGGGCCTTGCAGTGTCAGTGTTTAGAATTCACATTTTGAACACAGGAAGGAGAGGATTTGGGATGAGGCCTCTTCCCAGTAATTAGAATGAATGGGGCAATTGCTATTTTAGTTCTGAGACTCGGAATTACCGCCCAGATTGTGTATTGGGGTACGATGGCGGTGTATGGGGGGGGTGCATTAATAGTGTGCTGTGGATTCCCGGCTCCCCCACCAGAACTCCTCACCCAGCTGCTCTTCCAGAGTTCAGTAATGTCAACCACATAAAAGAGGCAGAGCTGCCTTCCCTCCTCTCCGGGGGAGTGAGAAATCCGGCAAACACTTAGCTAACGTTTCATTAACCCCGCCACAGCCAGAGCCGAGGTGTCAGCTCCCCTCCAAGATTGGGTGGAAAAGATTCGTCCTGAGAGTCCCTCTCCCTAGATTTTATTGCTAATGTTCAACCCTTGTTTCTACCAAGTGTCAGCGCTCTATGTGGATTTTCATTGCGGGGGCTT